>PVJL010006536.1:0-90664 GCA_004026885.1 Lyroderma lyra
AGCCAACTGAATGGGAGAAAATATTTGCCAATAACGCATCAGATAAGGGTCTAATATCTAAAATATATAAAGAACTAATAAGACTTAACAGCAAAAAAACAAACAACCCAATTAAAAAGTGGGCAGAAGAACTAAACAGACACTTCTCCCACGAAGAAATACAAATGGCCAGCAGACATATGAAAAAATGCTCATCCTCATTAGCTATCAGGGAAATGCAACTCAAAACCACACTGAGATACCACCTCACACCTGTGAGAATGGCTGTTATCAACAAGACAAGGAATAACAAGTGCTGGAGAGGATGTGGAGAAAAAGGAACTCTGGTACACTGCTGGTGGGAGTGCAAACTGGTACAACCACTGTGGAAGGCAGTGTGGAGGTTCCTCAGAAAATTGGGAATGGAGTTACCATTTGACCCACCAATCCCCCTTCTGGGGATCTACCCAAAAGACTTGAAAACCTTTGTCCGCAAAGACTTATGTACCCCAATGTTCATTGCAGCGCTGTTCACAGTGGCCAAAACATGGAAACAACCAAAGTGCCCTGCGACAGACAGATGACTGGATAAAGAAGCTGTGGTACATATACACAATGGAATATTACTCAGCTGTAAGAAAAGATGAAATATTGCCATTTGCAACAAAATAGATGGACCTGGAGATTATCATGCTTAGTGAAATAAGCCAGACAGAAAAAAACAAGGAACTGTATGACTTCACTCACATGTGGAATATAAAAGTGAAAGCAACAAAGAGAAAAGAAATGAACAAACAAACAACCAACCCATGGACAGAATCAATAGTTCATTGTTTATTTGGGAACGAGTGGGTTAGGGAGGGTAGAAAGGGTAGGGGGTGGGAGAGGAGGGAGGGGAAGCTAAATATAAGGTGATGGAAAGAGAAGTCACATTAGGTGGTGAACTTATTATACAACAAGTTGACAATGCACTGTAGAATTGTATGCCTGAAACCTATGTAATCCTTGTTAACATATGTCAGCCCAATAAGTCTAACAATAAAAATGAAAAAAAAAAAAGGAAACAATAAAGATCAGAGTGGAAATAAATGAAATAAAAGCTAAAAGAATAATACAAAGCTTAATGAAACCAAGAGCTAATTATTTGAAAAAAAAGAAAAAAAATTGACAAACCTTTAACCAGATTCATCAAGACAAAGAGAGTGGAATCAAATAAATAAAATAAAAAATGAAAGAGGAGAAGTGATAACAGACATCACAGAAATACCAAAAAATAAATAATAAAATAATAATAATAATAAAGAAAATACTACAAGGAACTATACACCAACAAATTAGACAATCTGGAAGAAATGGATAAATTCCTAGAAGCATACAATCTTCCAAGGCTGAATTAAGAAAAAGCAGAACATCTGAACCCACCAATTATTACTAATGAAATCAAATCAGTAATCAACAAACAAATTTCCTGAACCAGATGTCTTCACAGGTGAATTTTACCAAACACTCAAAAAATAATTAACTCCTATTCTTTCCATAGTATTCCAAAAAATTCAAGAGGCAGGAGCTTCCAAGCCCATTTTAAAAGGCCACCATTACCCTGACCCCCAAAACAGACAAAGACATTACAAAGAAGAAAGGTATAGGCAATATCCTTAATAAACATAGATGCAAAAATCCTCAACAAAATATTAGCAAACTGAATTCAGCAATACATTAAAAAGACCATATACCATGATCAAGTAGGATTCATTCTTGGTATGCAAGGTTGTTGATTCAATATCCTCAAATCAATTAATATGATACACCATATAAACAAAGTGAAAAATAAAAATCATATGGTCATAACAATAAGATGCAGAAACAGTGTTTGGCAAAATCTAGCATCCATTTATGATAAAAACTCACAGAAAAATGGAAATAGAAGGAACATGTCTCAACATAATAAAGTCCTTATATAATAAACCCATAGCTAATATACTCAATAGGGGAAAAGCTAAAAGCATTCTCCAACAAGGATGTCTACTTTCACCATTTTTATTTAACATACTAGAAGTCCTAGCTACAGTAATCATACAAGAAAAAAATATAATAAAAGGCATCCAAATTGGAAAGAAAGAACTAAAACTGTCATTATTTGCAGATGGCATGAAACTATAGATCAAGAATACCAATGATTCCACAAAAAAACTATTAGAATGAATAAATTAATTTAGTAAAGTAGCAGATACAAACTTTTCAAAAATTGGTTGCATTTTTATACACCAATAATGAACTATTAGAAAGAGAAATTAAGAAAACAATATCATTTACAATTGCATCAAAAAAATAAATACCTAAAAATAAATTTAACCAAGGAAGTAAAAGACCTGTACTCAGAAAATTAAAAGACACTGAAGAGAGAAATTAAAGAAGATACAAATGAATGGAAACATACACCATGCTCATGGATAAAAATACTTTACACAGTTAAAACGTTCGTACTACTCAAACCAATCTATATATTAAATGCAATCCCTATCAAAACACCAATGGCATTTTTCACACAATTAGAATAAGTAATCTAAAATTTATATGGAACCATAAAGACCCTAAATAGCTATGGCAATCCTGAGAAAGAAGAATAAAACTGGAAGTATCATGCTACCCTATATCAAATTATACTACAAGGCCATCGTAATCAAAACAGCATAGTATTGGCATAAAAACAGACACATACATTTATGGAACAGAACAGACAGCACGGAAATAAATCCATGCCTATATGGTCATTTAATCTATGACAAAGGAAGCAAGAATTTACAATGGGATAAAGACAGTCTATTCAATAAATGGTGCTAGGAAAACTGAACAGATAACATGCAAAAAAAAAAAAAAAGAAAGAAAGAAAGAAATTGAACCACTCTTTTATGCCGTATATAAGAACAGACTCAAAATAGATTAAAGACTTAAATGTGAGTCTGAAACCATAACACTTCCAGAAGAAAATACAGGAAGTAAGTTCTCAGACATTACACTTAGTAATATCTTTACTGATCTATCTCATTGGGCAAGGGAAACAAAAATAACTAAATAAACAAATGGGACTGTATCATACCAAAAATGTTTTGCATAGCAAAGAAAACCATCAACAAAACAAAGAGACATTCTACTGAATGGGAGAATACATTTGCCAATGATACATCTGATGAAGGGTTAATATCCAAAATTGAAAAAACTCATACAACTCAACTCCAAAAAAGCAAATAATATGATTTAACAATGGGCACAGGAATTGAATAGACATTTCTCTAAAGAGGATATACCCATGGCAAATAGACATATGAAAAGATGCTCAATGTCACTAATCATCAGAAAAATGCAAATAAAAACCACAACATCTTACACTTGTCAGAATGGCCATCATCAATAAACCAAAAAACAGCAAATGTGGGCGAGGATGTGGAGAAAAGGGAACCTTGTGCACTGTTGGTGGGATTACAAATTGGTGCAGCCACCGTGGAAAACAGTATGGAGGTTCCTCAAAAAATTAAAAATAGAACTACCTTATGACTCAACAACTCACTGCTGAGTATTTATCTGAAAACATCCAAAACACTAATTGGAAAAGATAAATGCACCTCTATGTTCATTTCAGCACTATTTACAATAGCAAAGATACGGAAATTATTGAAATGCCCATCAATAGAAGATTGGATAAAGAAAATATATTACTCTGCAATAAAAAAGAGTGAAATCTTATTATTTACAACAATGTGGATGGGCCTAGAGGGTATTATGACTAGAATAATAAGTCAGACTGAGACAGACAAATTACCGTATGATTTCACTTATATGTGGAATCCAAAGAACAGAAGAAAAGAAAAAAAACAAAACAGAAATAGACTCATAGATACAGAAAACAAATTGATGGTTGCTAGAAGGGAGGGGTATGGGAGCATGGGTGAGAAACATATTGGTAGATACAAAAGAGTCATGAGGATGGGGAATAGAGTTAATATTGTAAACAATATATAGTGTCAGATGTGTCCTAGACTTATCAGGGAATTACTTCATAAATTATGTGTGAAATGCCCAACCACTATGCTGTACACCTGAAACTAATACAAAATAATATTGAATGTCAACTATAATTTAAAAAATATATCATCGTGTGATATAAATGACAGCATAGGGAATATATTCAATGGTATTGTAATATCTATGTATGGTATAGATTTGCTCGGGTTATCACTTTGTGAAGTAAGCAAATGTTTAATCACTATGTTGTTTTGTGTTCTTGAAAGTAATAATAGAAAAAGAAAGGAGGGAAGGTGGGAAGGCAGGCAGGAAGAAAGGAAGGAAGGAAGGAACGAAGGAACGAAGGAAGGAAATCAACCAGATGCATCTCTCCTGCTTTCATCCTCATATCTTTCTGGATATTTTTCCCCCTGTATCATCCTCCCAGGGTGTTGAAGATTGTAAAAATGCCTACAAGTTTTCTACTCCCTGTTTCTGTGCCCCTTTCAATGTGATTTTACAGGTCCATCATCATCCGTATTGGCCTTGTGACCTGACTTCGACAAGAGAATATGGTAGAAGTACTAATGGCCGACTGAATTCCTAGCCTATGTATCAAGAGGCTTTTCAAAGTTGGACTTTCTTAGAAATATACAACCATCTGACACACAACCCTGGGCTAACCTGCTAGTTTGAAAGAAGACATGGAAAGAGGCTCTAGTTATCCTAGCCACATAAACCAATTGCCTAAGTTAACTCACTAGCTAATTACAGATGAATAACCAAGCCCAGACAAGATTAGACTAACCAGATTATAATTTTAAAAAATTCCCGGGTTAACCTCAGTCCAAATTTTGAAACAAGCTAAATTATTGTTTTCGACTACTAAGTTTTGGAAAGTTTTGTTGCAAAGCAAAAGTCAACTGAGCCACAGAGCTTCTAACCCTCCATCTCAACCACTGTCTATATATATCCTCCATAATCTAATACCTCACAAAGTACACCCTCTACTTCTCTGCTCTGGCTGAAACTTGGATTTTCAGTTTTTTTCTCTGAAACCACCTCACGTAGATTTTTTATTTATCCACATCACATATACAAGTGTTTTCAAAAGGAGGGAGTGACACTGCCAAAATAACACTCTCCTTCTCGTGTAAGAATCCATCCTCCTTTGATATCTATGACATCCATCTTTTCCACTCACTATTACCTCTCCTCATTAACATCATCTACCTACGACAGAGTCACTGGGGACTTCAGAACCTAAAAGAACAATCTATCTCTCCAATTTGTCTTGGGAAACTTTAATGGCCTTTTGAAAACTTATTCAAAACTAGAATCTAAGTTTGCTTGCCTCCTCAAATACAGTGAATTTAATTCCCTCACTACTTAAGCATCCATTTCCGTAGCCATACCCTTGAAATTGTTAACATCCTCAATTACTCCACCTTTAAAATATTTCAAATCTTAAACCAGGAGATTGCTTTTGCTAATACATACAAAATAACAAATAGGACCAACCACAAACATTAGCTCAGAAAAGGTATCAGAATCAGATACACTCATGATTGAGTGTTTAAAACTATTTAGGGACAGGTAATTTTCATGTATGGATAAGTCATCTGAAAGCATATATAAAAGAAAATAAAAACATAACCCAAGAAATAATTTAAAAAGAAGAATGATGGTAGATTTGTTTTCCCAAGTAATAACTCATACTATGAAGCTATAATAATTAAAATGCTATAGAATTAGTACTATGAGGCAAATTGATTAAAAGAAAATAACAGAAATCCTAGAAATAAACTCAAATACATGTAAATATATAAATATTTAAATAAGATAAAGTGGCATGTTAATCAATAAAGGATAATTCAATAAATGATATTGGAATTATTGGTTAACTTGTTTGACAAAAAAATTAACTATAACTATTATCTCACGTAGACAAAAATAAATCCCAGATATTTCTAAGCTTAAAATGAAAATAAGTGGGGCCATTTGAAGGTTAGAAGATAAATATCCTTATGAATAAAAGGAGGAAAAGACCTTTTATAGTATGACTAAATGGTTCAATTACATAAAATTTTGAAACTTTATGTTGAAAAACACTAAATAAAAGAAGCAACATTATGAAAATATATTTGCAACATATTCTACAAATGAGTTCTATTATAAAATGAGTTCTTTACAAATCAAGAAACAAAAACACAAAATTGAATTTCAAAGTGCACGATGTACATGAGAATTCAAAAATAAATATAAATTGTGAATAAACATATTTAAAAAATTGAACAATCCAGATTTTTACCTCTACCTCTAGCCTTTGTCTCAACCTCCGGAGTCATATATACAACTGCTTACTCTACATTTTCATTTAAATGGCTAATCTGCCTCTCAAATAGAAGCTATCTAAACTGAATACTTGGTCTTAGCCACTCCCAAATGCCTACCTAGACACAGTCTATGCATACTGCATGCTTGGCCTGAACATTTCTTCCTTCTTCTCTTTGCTAGTGTAATGCTTTGTTCATCAGATCTCAATCCGACCATTATTTTCTGAAGGATGCCTTCCCTGATCTCCCTACCAGGTCAATTTCACTTACTACAGGTGCTTAATCAACATCTTATTGCTGCAACACTGCACTGCATACTTGATCATTGTATGATTAATGTCTATCTCCCCAACTTGACTAAGACTTTGAGAGCAATCTTATTTTGTTCACTGCTGTATCCCCAGTGTTTAGCAATGCCTAAATCAAGGAGGTACTTAATAACTTGTTTTCAAATGAATGAAAATTATTGAAAAGAGACTCAGTGCTAAGATGTGCAATTTCACCTTTATTTCACTGAATTTCTATATGCATAGAACAATCATCTCCATACTACTATTTCTAGGATAATTCCAAGCTCTTCAGCTCCTAAATTCATTCCTGGGCCTGTGGCAAACCCAGCCAGGACAGTTAATCCAATTCCTGTATTGCATTTCAATTCTACTGATTGTCTCCCTCACCTTTAAGTTCATCAGCATTTAGGAATCATGGTCTGAAGGGACATTAATAGATGAAATAAATCAGTGAACAAGTACAATATTCATCTTGTCCTATACTAGCCTACCCACTCCCTTCTTCCCAACCAGCAAATAAAAATGACCTTTCTGAGATTCAGGGCCTGAGAAATGTTGGAGGTAGACTACAAGCATAAATATAAATGGGAAATTCTTAATGCCACTTGCTGTGAGATGACCTAATTTGTGATCAGAAAAGCTCAAGATTTTATTGGCTTAAAAAAGATGATGCTTACATACAAAATAGTGAGAAAAGAATGTTATTCACTTCCTTTTTTTTTTCCTCCAAGCATAATAAAGAATTCGTTTCCCTAATCTAACAATATGACTCAGGCAAAAAAAAAAAAAAAAAAAAAGTTTTCTGTCTTCTTACAAATAGTGCTACAATAAACTATGAGGATCTGAACCTGATTGAAAAGGCTTGAATAGGTTGAATAAAAACTGTGAAGATTATCAGGGATGTCTGCACACACTCAGTTTTAGCATGATGAGGTACATTTGTGCAGGTTCACTAATTCCTCCCAGATCACCATCTTTGAATAACCTCAGGAATCAAGTGGGATGGAGCACAATGCTAATGGCATGGATTAATGGTAGAATTTTTGCAAAGGAGACAAGAGAATTTAAGCTCATGGAAAATGTACTATCCTAAATTTTTCTAGTACTAGGCTGATTTTATTAATTTTTTTATTTTTACAAGACCTATAATAAAAAAACAGAGTTCAATGTATGTGGGACAAGTTGAGAAGAACAGTTAAATTAATTTAACATCAAAACACCGCACTTCATCTCAGCTTAGCCCCTTTGCAAAAACTAAAATTATATATCTTATGAAAATCTAGCAAGCTACTAAAAGGCCTGAGAAATCAGACTGATGTGAATTATTCCACCAAGAATATTTAGAAAGAGACCTCATTTAATGAAAATGCAAAGAAAACTTCAAAAAGAAATTGAGGACCAAGGAGGTATAAGTCTCCATGATCACTGACTTCTAAGAACTCCAGTTAATAATCCAGGTGGGTGCAGACCTTTTCAGTAGATACTTGTAAGTTTTAATTCACTGTACTTTCCCTGTTATTTCTTCACAAAAATCAAATATAAATCCAACAAATCATTTGCTTTTAAAATTTCTTTTTCTGAATTATCAGAATCAACAATTTCTGTTCTATATATGAGGTTCTACAAAGTCATGAAAAATTGTGCTTCCTATGATGACAATGACATTTTATTTTAGTAATAAATGCTGGATAATTTGCATTTAATTTTTCCTCTTATTGCATATAGAAATGTGTTATAAAATTATATTTCCTAAGTAGTGAACATATAATTATTGCTTTCTCTGGAACATCATAAATTTTTATTCTTCATTTAATCTCATTTTCTATTTCCACTAATGAAATATGTTACATGTTACATGAGGCAGTATATGAGAAACACTGCATATGTGCAAATTGTGGTGTTGCCACTTTACTAGCTAGGTTATCTCAGGAAAGTGAAGTAATCTCCCTAAACTTCAGTTTTCTCTATGTAAATTATAAGCTACTGTGACAAGCAAGAGAAATGATTCATGTTAATTGCATACTCAAAACATACTTAATAAATGTCAGCTGAAAGCATAAACCCTAAAACATGTGTTCTGAGATCTTACTGCATATGTGAGATCCAAGAGAGAAAAATAAAACTCTATTGAGAACCTGGGCAACCAGGAAAACACACCCACTGACTAAATATTTGGTAATTAAAATGTATCCCCATTCCAGAACTACCAAACCATAATTTTCATTTTTTCAAGACCCTCAGGTGATACATATTTCCATTAAAATTTGAGAAGCACTGAGCTAAGTGATGTGCTCCTGTATACATGCCTCATGGCTTGTTGGATGAAAATTCAGGTATCAGCAAAATCACCAATGTATGTGTCATGGATAACTGGGGTCAATTGCCAACAGTTAAAGTAAAAAATAGCATATCTGTATATTATTATACATACACATTTCAACAAACCAAGTTGCAGAGTTTGTTTCACAAGTGTTTGAGAGACATCTCTTTACAACTTAGAACAATATTTATAAGTGAAGACCACTCTGAAGCTAGATAGTTCCAAAAAAATTGTATTATAACAATGTAACTAAAGTATATAAAAAAAACAATAAACCCAAGATCTGAAACTCAAATGCTAAAAACCTAGTGTGACCTTATGATGGCTTGGGCCCAAACTCCAGAGACCATATAGCTAGTTCCCCAGTAGAGGCAATATACCAGTCATTGGTAGAACAGGGTATGAACTGCTGCCACTGAGAGGAAATACAAGGTCTGAAATTAAGATCGCTAACTCATCCTAGAAAAAGTGTTACATACCTCATTGCTGAATATCACTACAGTCACCTTTGACGTACCCACCTTGGGAAGCTATGCAAAAATGCCAGCACCTAGTCCACCCTTCAAAGCAATTTTGGAACGCTTTCTGGAATGGCCATCAGAGCCATCATCATATTACCCTTGATGTCCTGAATGTCATCAAACTGTCTTCTTTTCAGTATTTCCTTTATCTTTGGGTAAAGGAAAAAGTCATTGGGGACCAGATCAGATGAGTGAGGAGGGTCTTCCAATACAGTTATTTGTTTACTGGCTAAAATCTCCCTCACAGACAGTGCAGTGTGAGCTGGTACGCTGTCCTGATGCAAGAGCCATGAGTTGTTGGCAAAAAGTTCAGGTCCTTTTCATTTTTTTTATGCAGATTTTTCAGCACTTTCAAATTGTAAACTTGGTTGACTATCCAGATGGTACAAATTCATAATGAACAATCACTCTGATGCCAAAAAGGTTAGCAACATCATTCTGACTCTTGATTTGGACTGACAGAATTTTGACATTTTGTTTCAGCGTAGCATTGGTACACTCATATTTCATCACCACTGATAAAAGGGCCCAAAACATTGTCTGGCCTCTCCAAAAGGTCTTGGCAAACTTCGACTCTTCTTTGCTTTTGTTCATTAGTGAGCTCCTTTGGGACCATTTTTGTATACACCTTTCTCATGCCAAGATTTTCAGTGAAGATTTTCCTGTTTCTCTATCAATGTTTACTTGGTCTGCTATGCTTCTCACAGTCAGCTGACAATTCTGACACACAATTCAATTAATTTTTGCAATGTTTTCATCAGTTCTGCTCATTACTGGCCATCCTGACCTCTCTTCATCAGTGATACTTTCTCTCCCTTCAGAAAAATGCTTAATCAATTTGTACACTGTCGTTTTCTTCATGGCAATATCTACATAAACTTGGACTAATATGTCCCTGATTTCACTTCCACTCTTGCCAAGTTTAACAAGAAATTTAATGTTTTTTCATTGCTCTAATTCAAGCCCCAACATTCTCTCCACAGCACACACACACAAAACAAAACAAAAAAAAACAAAAAAAACCACATGCAACAATAATGAACACCACTCAGCAAGACATGGCCACACATCGACACGAACACAGCTGTGAGACACAGATGTACCAGGGTTATGACACCTTACCCAGTTGTTCACACAGTGCTGCCAATGTAAGCACACAGTGGCAAGTTCGCAAAGTTAATTGTCAGACCTCATATCTAGCCAAAAGCTCTAGTATATAACGTGGGTAGAATATTCTAGTAACAGGGCATGGGAGACAATAGCCATGCTGACAGTAGATATTTTATAAGCTTAATGTTACTGAGTTGGATGGAGCTCCATTCTTACCACCACCAACTCCAGGAACAATTTTTAAAGCAAGTTCATGTGATTGCACATACATTTTTAATAGTTAAATAGTTCTGAATTGGGAGCCACTTTTGCATAAAATGTACCATGCCTGAATTGCACTCCTTCACAACTCTCTCTAAAACTAAAGGCTCCTTTGTGAGCCTTCCTCACACTGAACTCCTATGTATAATATCATTGTTTTCTTCATTTAATTTTCAACCTATGCTAATTTTATACAATCTGTAAATATATACCTGAGGACACAGGACACATACATATTGAAGGCATGAGTGGGGGAGTCCAGGGCGGCCCAGCTGATGTTTTGTATGTTTGTTGAGGGTGGTGTGGCTTTACTCTCCGATGGGCTCCATGATGTCCACTTACCTTTATTATGCAGTTGGTCTTTCTGAGTTACTACTTACACATAATTGCCAAAATCAACTTATAAGATGCTTTAAATTACATATATCTTATTTTTCCTTATTCTGATTTCAAAGTGCCATTTTGTATGATCTCTATTGAGAAGAAAATAAGCTCATTTTTAAAACAATTACCTAACAATACTGGAGATAAGAAGCTGTATTTTCTGCTTAAGTTGAGTGTTTTTCATCTCTCTTAAATGCAGTCTCACATAAATGATATTCAAGATTATAGCTCTTTTTGCTTAGGTATAAATCTCAAATTCTCTCATTTATTTCAAAGTCTGATACTACTACGGAGGACTGGCCTTCTGATCACCTAAAGAGTTCCAGTTTTGGTTTCCTAGAGCCGTGCTAGACAGTTTGATTTAATTATTATTAGAGAGAGATTTGCATAAAGCTTTCTTCTAGAGAGTTTTAGGCCACTTAAGCAATGTCGTTAGATTGGCAGAGAAATTCTTTTAAGAAAATGTAATGGGACATGAAAAATAATAAAACCCACAACATACATTAATTCAAGGACCTTAATAATGAAGAGAAATTACAATTCAGAGTGAAGAATTAGAGGTTGAGTACTTTCTATTATTTTAAAATAAAGCATGATTAAAAAGAACTAGCATAATGCCTCAGAATCAGAGGAAAGTACCCGTATTATGTCTTCTGGAAAACCACTTTCATTTCAGAAAAACAAAAATTCAATATATTTCTTATGCCATCTATGGAATTCACTGAAGATGAAGAACAGCAATTAATTGTAACAATAATTTCGTATGAGCACACTAGACAACACTGGTAAAACAAGAACATTCAGGCTTCCTCGTACTATCTCTCATTCAAGGATCTCCCATGAGTTGATATTAACATGTCAAGGTTGCTTGGGAAAAGGAAAAAAGCCCCTCTGATGCCCTTTTTAAAAACATAGTGAAACTAAGAGACAAGTGGTGTTTTCAGGTTTCCATCCGTGCTCAGACCCTGTGCTCCTTGCTGAAGGGGAAAAACCCAGGACCAGCTTTTCGTAGAATAAGTTTTGTAAAATAAGTTGGCAAGGGCTGACTCAGCAATTTCACCATCAGCCATTTACCCCATAGATAAAACCATGTAAAAGTACAAAAAGATTATGTATTAATGACATCCTGAAATATTGTTTTTCATAAGAAAAATAATAACAAATCAGAAACAACCACAATACCCTGTGAAGGGAAAGAACCATCTCCAAGATTAAAGTCCAGGAAACTATATGATATGATTTACCATATATAAAAAAGCCCACGCGTGCGTATGTGTGCGTGCATTAAAAACAATCTGGGAAGGCACAGGAATAGAAGTTTAGGGGAGTGAGAAGAAGGGATATTTTTATATTTTACTTTATATCTTTCTGGATAGCTTGAGTATTTACTGTATGCATGGATTATGTTTAGTAAAAACGTTAAAAGCACTGTACCAGGATATCGAAGAAAAAGTGACAGCATCCAGCAAGCAGTTTACAATTCTCAGAACTGTGCAGCACAACCCACCGCAGCTAAATCATCATGACAATGTCATCATCCTATGATTCTGCCCTGTCTTTTCCTGGCATCCCAGCTCTGCTACAAGCTGACTAATTATCAGTGGATTTATATTTTTCAAAAGATCATTAAAAGGTATCATGTGGTATCTCCTATCGTCATTAATCTGAAAGCCATATTGTTAACTATTCTTGCTTATTAATATATTCCATTTTCAGTGTTTTTTTCTCTGATTTGACATTTATCAGCTTTTATATTGTATAAAAATATAACATTATGCCAAATGTTTTTTGAAGAATTTTTATTAAAAAAAAACCCCAAGATTAACGATAGTGTTTAGGAAACCTACAGGATTATCTTGATGAAATCTTTAATAAAATTTAGCTATTCGTCTTTAGTGAAAATATTTTCTATCATCAGCTCAATTATCTTAAGTATGTAATACACAAGTAGACTATTTTCTTTCCCATTTTTTTCACACAGACCTAAAGAAACAGAAAAGTGCCCTAAATCTATCATTAACCCAATCTTATTTTAAATATTAAATTAGGGTTATTTTGTTGAGAAAAGACAAAATCCAAATGGAGGCCATATGCAGGACTGACAGCAATACCATTAACTCTCAGCTCATTCAACTGTTTGTTATGACGATATTTTTTAATATTTAATCTGACATGTAAAACAACATGCCTTCCTTTGATTGTTATTTCTACCTTTTTTATTATTGTATAGATGTCCTCAGTCTGTATTGGCATTCTGGTCATGGAGCCCCTTGTGTCTCTGTAACACCAACTAATTTATAATTGTATTCATGCATAAGGACCTGCAGCATATACTGCACATTCCCCATGCTTCCAGAATTGCCATAGAGACAGCTAAGTTTATTGGTCATGTTGCTCTAGAGTTATTTTCTTTTTAAATGTAGCTTACATAAATTATATAAATTAGACTTTTCCTTATTTTAAGAACAAAGAGATTCTTAGTGAATTATATCCCATTGATTTTTGTTCCTCACCCCTATACTCACATGTTCAAAAGTCTCTGATTCAGTTTAATTACATTGTCATATGTTTTGTCAATCATCCCCAAATTACTTAACTGGCAGTCATTTAATCCCTGTCCCTACTTTGCTTGCATTTTAAGTAACAGGGCTAGAATCATCCATATTGTACTCTAATATGAAAATAAAACAATCAAACCTCCAAAACTGCCATGTCCTGCCAAAAGCAAGAGCAATGCTCTTTGGAAAGGTGTACATATAAAAAAATTTACTCTTACTTTCTATTATTTAAAATTAATGCAAATAGCTCATAAACACACGAAAAAAGTACTCAGCTTCACTAGTCATCAGGGAAATGTAAATTTAAGCTAAAATTCAATATCAAATACCAGCATTATTTATCAGAATGCCTAAAATTTTAAAAGTCAAAAAGGCTAAGAGTGGGTGAGGGTATGGAGCTACTGGAATGTTCACACATTGTTGGTGGGAGAGTAAACTGGTATAACCACTTTAGAAAACTGTTTGGCAAAACAATTTTACCAAAGAGAAAAACAGTTGTTCAATAGAGTAAAAAGTTTTGCCCTCTGACCAAACAATTCTAAGGCATAAACCCATCAGGCATGCATAACACTGAAAAAAATATGTAAAGAATATTCACAAAAGAATTATTTATATAACCCCAAACTGGAAAGCACCCAACTATCCTTTGATAAGACTGGACTTTGGTACATTAACATAAACAGGATATATACAACAATAAGTATAAATGATTAACATCTACACTCAAGAACAAATTTCACAAACATGATTTTGAATGAAAAAAGACAGACACAAAAGAATAGATAATGAGTGATAAATTTGTTAGTGCCGACCTTAGTCAAGACCTATCCAAAATACTGAGAAAGAGAATGGTCTTGGGGAGAGTGGTACCATTTATCAGAACACAATTTATAAAAAAATAATTATGTCACATTACATACTAATTGTTTGATCTTAAAAAAGACTTTTAAGCTCCCTGGCCTCACTACTTCTCTGTAAAATGGGGATAAAAAAAACTTTCTTTCTAAAAGCAGATGACTGTTCTGAAGTTCTCTGAGATCCTGTGTAGCTGTAAGATTGATGACCCAATAAGATAGTTTCATTACTTTATATTTGCATCAATAAAAACATGAATGGTTCTTTTAATAAAAACAACAATAATAGGTAACATTGTTCTAAGCACTTTACATGTATTACTCATTCAGTCCTCGCCCCACCTTTATAAAAAAGATGCAATTGCTCTTTCCATTGTACAGACGAGGAAACTGAGACTCTGAAAGGTTAAGTTACCTGACTGAAGTTACACTAATAAGTGGCAGAGCGACAATTCAAACCCAGAAAAACCTAACTCTTACTTAACTACTTAATATGCAAAGATGTTATAGTAACTCCATTTTATCTAAGCTGACAGAGCTTTTTAAATTAAATTTAATACAATCTGAAGTTTAATCAGGACATATAATATTAATATGCAATCTATATTACATATTGAAACTCTGATTTTGCTCAATCAAAAGAGTTATGATTTTAATTTATTCATGTAAATCTGGCCTCTTTGAGAAAACAAAGAAGCTATTGCTATGAGGCAAGCACCAGCCAGTTTGGATAGCCACATTCACATTTCCTGTATTTGATGTCTCTCTAGAAATACAAGTAAATTCTGCCTTCCTCATTTGTTTGTTTTTTTAAAACATAGCTTCTTCTGTAAAAGATATCAAAACATTAGTTCATATTTGCTTCAGATGTCCTGTTTTTATAAATCACCTTTTCTGTGAAACAGGGCTCTGTGTTCAAACTTGAACCTACAATCCATTGAAAGAAAATATCAATAAATGAATGTGTTGAATACTGTAATTTTCTATTCCTTGAACTTTACTCAATTATTCCCTGATAATTCTCTGGGTTTTTTTTTTAAGCCTAGGTTGAGATTTTATGCACTTTAACTAGCTAGACATCAGCCTATTGTAGAGTTCAAGTTATTCAAAATATGTTTATACTCTACATTTCCTAGATATATCTTTAATATGTGTCAATCTCACTTTTGGCTAGTTGAGAGCCTATAACTGGGTTAAGATGTGATGATGGTGGCTGAGAGGAGAGAAGACAGAGGGGCAAAGGCAAACTCTGCTTACTTTGCAATTTGACCTAGACTTAATCAGAGTTCCAAATGCCTTTGTGTGGTAAACTCAGTTACCAGTAGATAAAAGTAGATCACTTAGATTAATTGTAACAGTAGTTTTAAAGAACAAAATAGGCTCTCAAAGCATAGCACTTTCAAATGGAACTTCTGTGGGACTTCTAACTCCTTGCATATTCTTGAACAAGGCACATAATCTCTCATTGGGAAGATGGAGGCCATGCCTACCTCATGCAGTTGTTCTGAAGATCACATGAGGAACTAAGTATGTGCCTTCTAACCCGTGAGACTGATAGGACTTCATTATAGCTGTGATTATTATCACTTTAATGTTTTGGCATTGACATTTGTGCCTTTGGATTTTAACTTGTCTCTGTTTAACTAGACCATAGTGGCTCAAAAGTAGGAGCAGGAAAAGCTCGCTGTCCCAACACTTTGCTTATGTAGATTCAAATAAAGAAAAGTGACAGGCTTGGTTCTCTCTGACTTCTCTCCCAGAACAACAACCTTCTTACTATTCATCAGTTTTTATATTTGGACAAAGGACTGGAGCTGAAGTTACAGAGGGAAAATACAAAGCAGACTGCACAATAGGGCTGCTAAGAGTTTCACAAACAACCCTGATGAAGCAAGCCTGAAAGCATAAAATACCCCCCCCCCCCCCCCCCCCCCGCCAAAAAAAAGAACAGTCCACATGCACTTGCTTTGTTCATTTCAATGTTGGCAGAATAATGTCCAGCAGTTAGGTTATGTGTTTTGCCTTCTAAGGGCCATAAGAACAGTAAGTGATTAATCTCTTCAACAATTTCTAACTAAAGAATACACAAGTTAATTTTATGTCACTGAAAGGTTTTGAGCAAAGGACTTTCAATGATAGGATGAGTTCAGGGCATAAGAGGAAGGCTTATGTTTGTGTCTTAAAAAGTAAAAACCATTGAACTTAATTTACACTCAACTGAAATTAAGTCCTCATAAATTATAACAATGATAATAATGGGAAAATTAACATAGGAAAATAAGACTGTTTCCTTCCCCTCATGTGACAATGAGATACATATCTGTGTTAACTATTGGTTTCTCTCACTCTTAGTGTATATAAAAATCTGAACAATCTAAACAAGTCAGTTAATGATTACTAAATTTATTTTGTGTTATTTATCTTTTATAACATAAATTTTTGCAAAACTTTTAAAAAGCACATTTCCTGAAACATTTTTAGTGACTGATTTTAAAATTGTGCATGTGGAGACACAATCCCAAATAATCTCTAAGAAAGTTTACCATATAAACTAAATGTTTATTTCCCTAAGGGGAAAAAAAAATTCTATAAGCCTTTACTGAAAATACTTTGTTAGTTCTTTTTGTTTTTTGTTTTTTGTTTTTTTTTTTGGTATGGGGTAGTTCCCTGGCTGGGAATCGAACCCAGGCCGCAGCGTTGACAGCACCAGCGCCGAAGCCTTAAGCTACTACACCACCAGGAAACTCCCATTAGTTCTTATAAAATGCTGAATTCATCAGAACTGGAAGTTCAAATACTCAAAATACAAACATAGGGACAAATCCTCTGTATTCCACAACATGCGCATTAATCAATATATCCAAAAAACAAAGTCATTTTGTCTTTGATATTTTTAATCATATAAAATGAAAGACTCAAGTAAATTATTTTGGTATTTCTTCAGTGATGTTGTGGTGTCCTTACTAATTACTTACTTGTAGGTTTCATTATTTTATATTGAGGCAAACACAATCGATTTTCAATCATTAACACTAAAGTCTGCTGGAAGCACTTTACATTAAAGTATCTTAAAATATGTGACCATTTCAGTAAGTCTAACTGCATGCAGGTTGTTGGGAAGATTTTAGGTATAGTCTGATTTAGTAGGCAGCTTACTGTTGGTAACAAGAGACAGTAAAATCAAAATTGAAATTCAATACTTCTCCCTAATGCTTCTACTATGATGCTCTATTATTCTAATAAGCCTGTCTCTAAGAAAATTGACATCACTTAATGCAAATCTATTGTATTCACAGGTAACAATACAGAAGTATTGGTGGAGAGGAGGGTAAAAGAAGTTAAAACAAAAAATATGATTCCTGCTATTGTCATGTTATGAATATAAAGGCGTGTAAGAGGGCCCTTCTCCCTCCTACCTCCGACTACCTACAAGGAAAACTACAGAACATCACCACAAACTTTTACTTATTAAGACAAGTTCAAGGAAGGACTCAGATTACTCCTCACCAAGGAAATTAGCTAGTGACACGCATAAGAACAGTTAGTTACATTCAATCCTTCCTCGCTCAGCAGAAACTACTGGACTAGACTAATACACCTCCATGAAAGAGGTTGGCTTCAATGTAAAGTTTAACAAAATTAAATATAAATAAGCTCCTGGAGGAATTAAATCAATGAACTATTATCCAAACAACTTTCTGGTTTTTCACTGGTACTTGTCACTCTCACCAGCAGCAGCACATTGCACACTATGTAGTCAAGCGTAAGGTATGACAATGGCAATGGTAATTAGCAGGGTAAACATAACAAACATCCTTAGCAAAAGCAGCTGTTCATTCTCTCTCCCTCTTATTCCTCCTCCCTTCCTCCCCCTCCCCTTTCTATCTTTGTGTGTGTATGTATGATTACATTGCACTTAACATAGCCCTACATAGTCTATAAACAAACTATTTTATAACAACTCAGTTTTCATAAACAAGAGTTGTCTGGTAAGTATTCAGCCATGTAATATGAAAAACAGAGCCATTTATGGCTGGATTTTTTCCTGACAGTCCCCTATATTACTATTCCTTTGTAAAATATACAGCTAAATTTGAAATTCTCCTTTTTACACGGATTTCAGGGCAGTCTTTTAAAGTATAAGTAACACAAATGCAATGCTTTCCATCATTGAATGTATGATATAGAACCCATTTCAGGCTAGCTATGGGTTCAAAGAACACTTCCTGACATCAGATGTGAACTGCATGGCCACTGAAAGGCAGGACAGCTTCCGTACTGAGTGGTGTGAGCGTCTTTTTATGAATAAAAGGCCATGGCCTTATCCACACCAGACAATCTTAGAATAATGTGGACTTCTGTGGCTTGGGCTAATGCAGCTGGTGTATCATCTGTTGTTAAAGGTCACTTGAATCATAGATTTCTTTGGTTATCATGGCTGAGAGTGGACCATTCTTGACCTATTTGGAAGGTATTTATGTCAAGTAGTGTAATGAGAGAAATGCCTTCATTAAGTTCCTTACACATCTATTATTGTCATTACACAGAATAGATTCCTGCAAGGAAAAAACTTTTTCTGCTGGAATGAAGCAGCATATTTTTAAATAGAAAAGAACTGATCAACCAAAATAGAGAAGATATTCTTCTTCTTTCTATAATTTCTAGAAGCTATATAGTTGGCCCAGATTAAACCACTGATGGGTCAATATTTATTAATATAAAGCTCTTTTTACCAAAGGAAGTATTCATCATAAAAGTTATGCTTACATTTACATTCTTTACAGCACTTGCCACCCACGTATGCAAGAGCTGACCTAAGTGGGCAATCAGGTGTCGGGCAGATCAGAGTTTCACACTGGATGGTTCCATTCTGAAAAGAAAACAATATTTAAAGAATTTCCAAGTAGTGGTTTCATAGTCCTCAAGTATTTTTAAATTCATTTGCGAAATTTCAAACTCTTCACATAAATTGTCTTAAATACCACTGTTCTCTTGATTTATTAAACACTAAAACTCATAATACAGAGACCCACAGTAATACAAATTGGGTCACTGCACAGTTAGTGATTGGTTCCCAACTTCTTGTGTAGTGAGGTAGATGAGGACACAGGTGGAGGGAAAGTCACACTGACAGGGAAATAGCAGCCTAACGGGAAGCCAGGGGCACTCATGTTGCCCTCAGATTATTCACAAAATGAGTATCAACAAATCAGAAACCTTCTGGAATAGCTGCTGCCATCCTAAAGACCCAGTCTCAGGACTCATAATCTTCCCATGGATGTTTAAGACAGGATAGGCTACCACCACGTGGTGGTGCTTACAGTCACCATAACAGGCACCGAACTGCAGACAGGGAGGCAAGGAATTTGATTCCTGGGTGTCATCCAGAACTCCCAGGTTGCTAGCTGCTTTCCTATTATTTTATTGACCTCACTATAACACATCTCACATTTTACTCAGTTGGATTTTTTACCTCCATTTAACAAGTTGGGAAGGCTTTACTGTAAAGTGCTATAATTTTGACAGGGATGTAATATGTTCCTGAATAAAAATCGTATAATGCACACACGCACACATGTGTGCATGTGCGCACATGGTTATTTCAGAGCTACCTTTGAGTTTTTAACATGCATGATATTCTGCTTTTGAATAGACTTGATGAACCTGGGAAATGTTGTTTTTTTTTAAACACTAATTCACATAGACCTCTGATTTCTTTCCAGCCCAATCGTTTTAAGACATCAATTCATGTGGAATTTAAAAGTTCAAAACCAAACTAGTAGTGAACTTTTCTTTGAAATTGAACATGTATTTTTGAAATAATGATGCACTACATATTCTACTTTACTAGTGAGAATTGAAGAAATGGTATCTATTGAAAAGCTATAATTTGTATTCCATTATATTAGTAAAGTTTCAAAGATAATATTTATTTAAAAGCCATTATTTGTTTATATGGACCAATCTGGTCACAATATTTTATGCTGCACTTCATTTACTTTTATTAAAATACATTAATAAACACATGAGGGGAAAACCCTGGGAGTATTATGGATAATAGGATAGAATCCTTTGAGAATCACCTTACTAACCCAATTTAAATTGCTTACTTCATGTGTGTAGCAATAAACTTAAATATTATAGCATTTCTAAACCATAATCATCTTTATAGGCTAGAAAGTGTTTTTAATAATGCAGCACACAGTTCTTTAGATTTGACCGGATTTGTGGGCACTTTAGTGTGTCTTGAGGAAGTGGGTCTTGAAATTTTCATGATTACATTATTTTAATAAATTTTTAAAGACTGGGAGCATGTGAGGTCCCTTAGTCTAAACTCCAGGGGAAACCATACCAGGCACGTGCAGTTCTTACAGCCGTCTACCCAGGACTCAAATTCTCGGTAGGTGGTTCCCTTGATGGTGCAGGTCCTTTCACAATAGCACTGATCCAATCTATTCATTCGCTGCTCAGCTCGAGACAGCTGTTGCACAAAAGAAGGGGTTCATTTATTCACCATTCCAGCAATGCAGAAATGTAAAATACTCCAGTAGGAGTCTGATTTTTTTAAAGTATATAACAGTAATGATGGGTGTACCCATTAACTATTTGTTATAAATATATTTAAGCCTTTAATTAAAAGGAAAGGATTTTCTCCTCTTCTTTTTGTAGATTTGCTCCCTGCCTTTGAAAAGAACAAGTATACTTTATAACATATAAAGAAAGGGTAAGTCAAAATAGTTTCACCCATAATGCACAGAAGCACATTCCATTTTTAAAAATGTTTACTTTCATGAATATGTTTACGTAAGTGAAAACATAAACTTTAGAATTTACATTATGCCAGAAACAAATCACCCATATACAATACAACTTTCAGGTTATCAGCAACTACTATGCAAAATGGCAATAGTCTGATGAAATTGCAGGTAAACTTGATTCATGCTTGAGACAGTGAATTATCCCACAACTGTAAATTAGTAGTAGAAAGCATTTATGGGACCATTTCCTTGAAATAATACTAGTGTCCATATTCTTTACAATACCTTCTTGTCTCATTCCTTGTAAAGGAAAACTCAATAAAATAAATATTAAATAAATCCTGATACAGTAAGCAATGTAAAAACCAGGTAATCTGCCTCATTCCTGATTTACTGAATCATTTGTTATACAGATGGCCAGGGGTTGAATATTAATAAGCCCTTTCCTAAGGCAGGGATTTAGATCGAGATTTAGATTTGGCCCTAGCAGTGAGTACACTGTAAGAAAAGTCTCAAAGGTGAACATCTATGGTTATAAAAGGAACTATAAGAAACCTCAAGCCTTTTTTTTTAATTCCCCCACACTGTATTTCTAAGTTGCTTTTACCTTGGCTGATGTTTTGGCTAAAATGTCCTGCAGCTCCATGATTTTCTGCACAAGTCCATGGAAGTCATTGCAAGTTGGACAGGCTGAAATTACAAACACCACATTGGTCAAGTTGTATTTCTAAGTGTTTCAATCTGGTTAAGTCCATGCTGACAACTCATATACAGGAACTCCAATTTCCAAGTGACATTCTAAGCAAAATTCAGCAAGAAGCACACTTTTCATCACACAGTAAAGAAACTAAGGGACTTACTGCGATTAAGATCTGGGCACTGAGCAATAAATCCTTGGGGCATGACAAGTAATTGCACATCTTGCATTACACCCTATGTGTGAAAAATTAAAAATAAAACATATTACTTTCATCTACTTAAATTATGTTCAACAGTCAAGTTCATGAAGGAAAACATTATAGGTTAGAACTACCAAAATCTCTGAGTAAAAAAATTTTTAGTACATTGCTTTGACTTCAAACCAAAGGGAAAGAAATACACCAGGCATAATAAATGATTACCCGTGCACTCTCTTATTGAAAATATTTTTAAAGCCTTAAAATTAAATGTCAAGATATAATTAAGAGGCAATAGTCATGTTGTTTTGAGAAGTTGTTTTTAGTTAGCCAATGATGTAGAACCTGAAATTAACCTTTAAAAATCAACCTAAAATCACTTCTGGTTTCAACAGTGAAACTGATACCAATTTTAAATTAATTGCAATCATCAAAAGAAAAGAATAGAAAAACTGAGTCATAAAAGCAATGCTCATCTGAGCATTTCTCATTTTTCAGTTGAACTTCCAAAATTAATTTCTCAACTCAAAAAGGACAACAGATTTATTAAACAGCTGCACAAGACTTAGTGACAAGTCCTTAGGAGTACAGAAAGTTTAGCATTAAATTTTTTTAAATGCCAGCTAGAAATAATCCATTTTACACAGAGGGTGGTATTACATGTTTAAAGGCAAAATTTACATGCCTTAGTCATTAAGATATAATTAGCTTCCAGCTTATGGGGCTCTTAAAGCAAAGGCCAAATGATAGCTCAGAAATGATCTCATCAGATATACTCCAGCTGGTCCCTTCATCCACCACTCTTCTCTCTTCCTTCATCAACTTTATATATTTTCTTTAATTAATATTTCAGTTTATCCCTTTGAAAAATACAAACAGAATATCAAATGATAGGATATTATCGAGACAATTTTGAATGTACCTACAAAGATTGACCAAATACTGACCTATATATATTCTACATGTTTAGAGAGAGTGCCAATGTGAATGATAAATATTTTAGTATACTGAGTGGCAATTGCAGGATCTGCTGTTTGTTTGGATTTAGAATAAGCTTGTCCAACTCATGGCCCACTAGCTGCATGCAGCCCAATATGGCTCTGAATGTGGTCCAATGCAAATTCATAAACTTTCTTAAAACACTATAAAAGTTATGCATGGAACTTTTCTTAGCTATCGTTAGTGTTAGTGTATTTTATGTGTGGCCAAAGACAATTTTTATTCTTCCAATGTGTCCCAGGAAAGCCAAAAGATCGGACACCCTGGTTTAGATTAAGGAGGAGACTTGTATACACACTTCTATCGCTTGGAAGCAGCAACATAAAAATGAGGTTACCATGTACAGTTATATACATGTTGTGCACTGCACAACTCTAGTGGGAACCATTCACAGCCTACGATGAAAACTATGAAAAAAATTCTGAGGCCAAATCTGGGCTTTATGGGAAAGACTCTCATGATTAAACAGAGAAGAGACTTGGCATTCATAGCATAAATTTGCCATCCTTTATGTGGGAAAAGAGCATTGATTTTTCAGGATTTGCGATAATAGGATCAACTTCCCCAAGTTTTAGAGAAGTTACACATTAGTAAAAGAGGAAAAACAGAAAAAAATCCCTTCATCAGGGCCAGCAAGACTAAATTTAAATGAAATAACATATTCAAATCACCTGACTTTCAAATAATAGATAATGTTTAAGTTTTAAAAATCCCTTTCTAGGATTATAAACCTAGAAAGGCTTAGAACACAATTTTAAAGTTATTGGTACCTACTCTACCTAAAAATCCATGAGTCGTACACATTACCTGCCATTCTTTTATTTAACAACCATTTGCCAAGTCACTGGAGTGTTATAGACACTGTCAGAGTCAATGGGGGAAAATGATTATTAGACTTATGAGCTTGCAGTTAAGCAATTTTCTGGACTTCATTTCTTTATCCTTTAAATACAGAAAGGTAAATGGGATATCTTGTATATCCTCTACATGATGAAATTCTACAAAGTCTATCTCTAAGTAGACACTACAGAAGAAGATATAAATTATGATTGCTTTCTAGTTTTGATAGATTTGTGTACATATATGTATTGCTTTCTCATTTTCAAAAGTACAAGGAGAACATGAACATAAATTTTGAAAGCTTTCAATCACCTATTATTAACATCCCTATAAAAGTATTATCAAAATATATGTTTCTGTAGTGGAGAGTTTGTGTACACTAACATTTTAAACTTTTATTACCCTGAATGCCTAATTTCATGAATGATATGTTAACTGCCCTGAGTACAGCCTTATAATCATCTCTGTAATGCCTAAAGATCAAATTCATTAGGGAAAAAAAAAAAAAAGAGAAAGTAGTGTTGGCCAGCTAAGTAAAACATCAGTGTACAAAAACAAAAATAGCAATAAACATAAATAGAAAAGCTAAACAAATCAAATTATTTTGTTTCATACCATAAAAAGAAAAATGTACTTTTCTAAACTCATTAGAAAGCATGTGTATTTACATACTGAACTCAGTCTTTAGCAAAAAGATACCTTAAAATATCCATGTGCATTATTTCTCTGTCCGAGCCAAAATGTTGTGCCCAGAGGCAAGTCTGTGGAGGGCTTTTCCACCACTCTTTCGTATATTCTGCAAAAAAGAAATATCAGGCAAGTAATGTGAGCTAACAGTAATCTCTTAGAATTTTTCATTTTCTGAACTGAGAGCATTTCACTTACTTATTGCAGTCAATGTGTAAAATTAAATGGGAGGCACTGATCGCTAAGGAGAGCTTGTGCCACTTGTCATCAGCCAAAATGTAAGGAAACACTTCCGTGTGAGGGTGGTGACTGCCTGAGCGATAATGCAGTCTGACCTCATTCCGATGGCCACTGCTTTCTAGTTCCAGGTACCTGCACAGAGAAAAAGAAGAGCCACATGGAACTCATTGAAAATAAAGCTCAAATAAGACTGACATGACCTCTGAGTCCAGAAAGGTGAGTAGATATGCTTTCCTTATTTCTCCCACTAAGTACCAGTACACATTATATCATAAAACAAACATAACAAGAGTCTGAAAGATGAAGGAAAGGGAAAAAAAAAAACAGCAAGAGACCTCAGGACTTTACGAACACAGTGGTGAGCCTTCTGGTTTTCTGTTTTTTTTTGTTTCTGTTTTCATTTTTCATGCCTACTATCTCTAGTCAAAGTACCAACGAAGGGGAAGACTAGTAAGACAAAAACTTTTAGAGAATAACCACTCTATTTCAGTCAACCACCACAGAAAAAACTGTACCAGCAAAGGCTAAGTGGGGAGACTAGATTTCTATGGTTTTGAAGTAGATATGACGTACCTAGCATCTCCACTAGGATGATAACAGACAAAGACAGTTGTGGTGAAGGACAAGTAGAGAACCAAGACTTTTAACCTAGCTAGACAGTAATAAGCCCTCCCATGACATCAGTGGAGACCATGTGAGGGGGAGCTTGACCTTCCATCATTATCTGGCAATAACAATGCACACTTCCCTCTCCCCACTGGGACAGCATCAGAGGAAGCTTAGTGGAGAGCTATGACTTTCACCACCACCAAGCAGTAATGAGACCATCCCTGCCAGTGTCAGTAAAGACCTGGAAGTAACAAGAAGTCACTCTCCCTATCCCTACCATAGTAGTGTCAAAGAAAACTTGCTAAAACAAGTTTCTTAACAAGATATAAAAACACCCAAGTTTAAATTAAAAATCATATGCCATACCCAAAACCAAAAAGATTTCAAATTTAATGAATAAAAATAATCATTAGGTATCAAAACCAAGATGACAGAGATGTTAGAATTACCACACAAAAATTTTAAAGAAGATCGATTAAAAAACAAGCAATTACAAACATATTTGAAAACACTTGAAACAAGTTAAAAAAAAAAAAAGAAACTGAAGAACCAAATGAAGTTTTAGAACTGAAAAATATGATAACTGAAATAAAAAGCTCAAAGGAAAGGCTAAATAGTAGAATGGATGGGACCAAGTAAAGAATCAGTTAACTGAAAGGTAAAACAAAAGTAACCTGATTTTAACAACAGAAAGACAATAGATTGGTAAAAAAAATAAACAGTCTCAGAGACCTATAAGATTATAACAAAAGATCTAAGATTTGTGTAATTAGGGTCCATAAAAGAGCAGAAAAGGTGGGCTGAAAAAGTATTTGAAAAAATAATGGCTGAAAACTTCCAAATTTGACAAGAGACATAAACTCACAGATTCAAGAATCTTAATCAAACCCCAAACAAGATAAACTTAAAGAAACACTCATTATAATTAAACTTCTAAAGAGAACAATATTGAAAGCAGCCAGAACAAATCAACACATTATGTATAGGGAAATATAATTAGATTGGCAGTAGACTTCTCAGCAAAAACAATGGAAGCCAAAAATAGTAGTACAATATTTTTCATGTAATGAAAGAAAAATCTGTCAGCCAAGAATTGTATACCCAGCAAAAATATTCTCAGAAATGGGGAAGAATTCAAGACATTCTCAAATGAAGAAAAACTAAAATAATTTTAATCAAATTTTAAACTTAGATATATTATTTTAAGGTACCTAATGAACATATAGAGAGGACATGTAGAGAGGACAGCTAAATCTACAAGTCTGAGATGGAAACAGGTACATATAAAGATAGGGCTTTAGGAGTCAAAGGCATATAGAGTGCATTGAAAGCCATGAAGGCATAGGGATTTCCTAGGAAATTATCCTAGGTGAAAGAAGGACACTTTAACATTTGAGGAGGAACCAGCAAGGAAAACAAATAAGTATGTATACTGAAGTTAGAGGGGAAATAAGTGAGTGGTGTCCCAAAGTCTAGTAATAAAGAAGACGTGTCAAGGAAGAGGGAGTTATGAACTGTATCAAATGCTGCTAATAAATCAAATAAGATAAAGACTTAACAAATAGATTTAGTAAAATGGAGGTGTCTGGTGACCCTAACCCTATTCCAGAAAACTTTATAAGAAACAAAGCCTTGATGTAGGCTCAAATGGTACATATGGTCAGCTTAGCCTCACTGGGCTAAATTTAAGGTATCAGTAGGCTGACCATACGTACCATTTGAAATGAGATATTACCTTTGTTTTTTGTCTCATTTAAAATGGTACATCTAGTCAGCCTACTCAAGAGAGAATGGGCAGAAAAAATGAGATAACAAGTGCAGACACTTTGGGAAAAATGGGAAGGTAGCTGCTGAAAGATACATAGTGAAGGTAGGTTTTTCTTTATTTTAACTGGTGTTTGTATGCTGCTGAGGAAAATCTGTAGAAGAAGGAAATTAGTTATAATTGAAAGACAGAAGAAATTAGAATAAAACAGAAGCCACAAGGCAAAATATAGATTAACTACATAACACTTAAAAATTTCTCAACAAAAAAATGCTGTAAATAAATTTAAACAACAAATTACATGTGTAAGATTAAAGATATGATAAATCAGAAATTAATGTCCACAATATATGAAGAGCACCTGCAAATCAATAAGAAAAAGCAACATAATGCAATCAGTTAGTAATAATCAAAATGATTAATAATATCCAGTGTCAATAAGAATGTGAAAAAAAGAAGCACTCTGATACACTATTTGTGGCAAAATAAATTGACAGGGACTTCTTATAAAAGGCAGTTTGGTAAAACTATCAATATATTAAATGTGCATACACTTTAAAGCAGCAATTCTAAATCTAAAACTCTATCCTGCAAAATAGCAGCACAAAATGAGCGATGATATATGCAGAAGATGCTGACTTATTTAAAATAGTGAAATAGAAGGTGTCGATTTGTTTAAGTTGGTAAAATACCAACTATCCACTCACAGAGGAGTTATGATACATCTACATCCTGGAACACCATGCCACTCTACAAAAGAATGAGATTCTGACATAAACCTATGCCATAGTTTACTATAAAAACCTATTTTGTTTGATAAAACTGTGTGTGTGTGTGTGTGTGTGTGTGTGTTTAAAGTGAAAAGATCAAAAAGGATGCATGTCAAATATTAATAGCAGTTACCTCAGAGGAGCACATTTGGGGAAAAGGATGTGAAGAACCTGTCATATATTTTTATATCCTTGAATTTTCTTCATTAATTGTATTACTTCTTTAATACAATATATATAGAAAAATTCTATTTTAAGATTAAAAATTAAACAGTCAAGAATATAAATCATGTTTTGAACTTATTAAGAATAAAATGCCAACTTGTTAATTTTTTTGGTCCAGAAACCACTAACCAGAGAATTCTTCCTGTATTATTATTTGATAACAAGTATTCATTATTTAATCAATTCAACTTCTGAATTCTATGACAGAGAGGTATTTGCATTGTTTAAAAAATAACATCAGCAAACAAACTGCCCCATTGTAATATTCTTGTCAGTTCTTAACATATTAAGGAAAAATACCTATTATTGCTGTGCTCCTCTAGATATGATTAGAAAGGACACCTGTATTGAATTCCTGATCTGGAGGCAATCAAGAAGCCTTTAATAACAATGAGGCTGACACTATGCTCAACAAACAAGAACAAACTTGCAAAAGTTAAATATTTGACCAAAAGTTACATTTTCATTAGCATTATTCAGTTTTTTTAAATAAAATAGATATATAATATACATAGACATTTAGTGAAGAGAAAAATAAATAAGGATGTAAAACACTTAGAAGTATGTCTGGCATATGGTTGGTAGTCAATAAAATATTAGCTCTCATTAAAATGAGGGAAAACTGGTTGAAAGGAATTGATCCATATCTTCAAAAACAGTCACTTTTAAGATGTACAAACTCATATGGAAATAGGAAATTACAGGAAAATAGGACTATTACATCATTATAATTTAAAAATTATCTGTAATGAACAGTGGGCCTATTTTAATGAATAGTTTTCTAGTAATAGCTGGATGCATTTCCCCAACTCTCCTGTCCCCCACTGAGTGACATCTCAGTGGGAGCGGGCCTTGCACCCCTCCCGCCATTCCCTGAAGGCCCAACACAACAGAGCAGGTGAACACCCAAGACCTGAAGCCTGAGGGTTCACAGTCTGGCATCCCTCCCAGCAGTGGTAAACCAGCTCTCCTCTCTGCTCCTCATCTGGTTATTCAGCTATAAAATGGGGATATGAATTGTGCTTGCTTTAAAGGACTTCTGTAAGGATTTGAGTTAATTTAAGAAAGCACTGGGAACAATATTGCTCCTGCACACATACAAAGCACCCAGTCAAGATAGTACATTACCTATCATTCTCACTTTAAAAAGCAAAGAAGTCAAATCCATCCTCCCCAGGGCAAAGCCAGGGGCAGGCCCACGACACTCCCTAGCCAGCAGACCCACTTTGCTGAGACTCAGGTCTCGATGGAACACAGTGGGGAAGGGAGGGAAGAGGAAACAAACTGCTTTGCACTAGGAGCAGCAGCAGCACCCTAGTCACCTGCATTAAGGTTACTTATCCCCCTGCTTCCTGTTCACAGGCCCACGAGGGTGCTTTTGGTTCCTGCCTGTTCCAAATTCTGGTGCTCCAGGCTCCCATCAGTTCTGTAAGCTGCCCTCCCATCCACCACCCCCAGTCACCTTACAACCAAGAACCCTAACTAATACATTACCATTGGGACCATGGGGAAAATACGTAATTAGAATAAAATGTATCAACATTTATAAAAGCAACTGTTGGAGTGATTGAAGTATGAGTGATTTCTAACCTAATTTTTATTGTCCTTTATTTTCCCTTTTATCATTAATGAATATTTACTACCTTAATTTAAAACATCACATTTTAGATCTGAGGAAGATAATTTATCACATTTGAATATATCATGTCTTCCTGATTTGTTCATGATTTTGAGAAGTAAATAAAGTAAAAAATAAGTTCACCCTTTGTAATAATTTATGGTCTCATTATTCAAATATCCTTTGCATAGGCAAAAACATAAACTAATTTAAAATTAGGCTTCAGAGAAGTAGGCAACAATGGCAGGATATCATTCATTTTAACAAACTCCTTCATAACAGGATCAAGAAATAAAAATAAAGGTTATGTCCCATCTGACAAAACAATTGCACACAACATGGAATGAGAGGTTTTCTGCTGCCTTCGATTAAACCAAAGTAGAAAAAAGATCAGATCATCTCAGTACATTAAGCTACAAGTCAGTTCATAACTTAGTCACCTGAAGAAAAGCCATATGTATTTCTAGTGCCAAATAAATCATTAGTGAAGTTCATGGATAGCACAACGGCAAAGGAATTGTATCCACAGCCTTTGGAACTGAAAATTCAGCTCAGCCTCTGTGACCCAACCTCTCATTGGCTCAGTTTCCTCATCTGTGAAATGAGAACTCAATGTGATAATCCATATAAAGCAAGGTGTCTGAAATATGGTAAGAACTCAGTCAATGGTAACTATTTTTGTATTATTTGTCAATCATCCCAGTTAGCCATCATTTATAAAATCCAGCTTCTTATTGACAATTCTGTGACTAATGAGCTATTTGAATACACTTTTAAGTAAAAGAATTCATTGACATCACTGTATTATGAGGGCTCTAGCATAGCCAATGAAATATAAAAAGCGAAGTCCAGAGGTAGGGCCAAAATTATTGTATTAGGTGCACTTACTCATTTGTTACAGAAAATTGGTTTTCACTTTGCCACTTCAATGATTCCCTCAGATGTTGAAAGAGATGAGACAGTGGGGAAAAAAAGGTATATTTTTGGCATCCTTCATTAGAACCATATTGATTCTATCTTTGTTGGGTTTTGCTTGTTTGTTTTTCAATGGTATTTGGTCATCAGCAAGGCAATATAATGCAGCAATTTAAGAGGCTTCAGAGTCTTAATCCTGTCTCCACAGTTCACTAACCAGACAAGTTAAAAATCTTCTCCAAGTTTCCTCCCTATCAAAAAGGGATAATATGAGTTGTAAATTTATATAATCATTTTAATAATTCAATGAAATAAGAGATATAAGTGCTTACTTTGCGGTTTCTGATAAAGCATAAGCATTCTATACATGTTACAATTATAATCTATGCTTCCTATGACATATTTATGTATGCTATTTAAACACCAGCAAATCTTCAGGACATTTTAACTGAAACAAGCATGAATCCCAAACAGAAAGCAATTTAAATGAGAACCTACCCAAATAACTATGGGTGAAACTCATCTATGATATTCCCATCAATTGGTCATCCAGTTTGTTTGAATACATCCAGTAACCAACAATTCATGACTTCCTGAGACCAATGAATTTTTACAAAACAAAGACCTCCCTTACATTCAAATATAAAGAGGGGGTTTTTTAAATTACAATTTATTAGTTCATTTATTATAGCAAATACTTATAGAGAACTGAGACTATTGCAATGAAAAAGGCCAAATAACATGGAAGCTTAAAGATGCCCAATGATAAACACATTATTAGGTGAAAATTAAGCTTACCATGTGGCTAAACTTAATTTTCTTGCCACAAAAAGAGGAATATAGCTTTATCTGTGAGAATAACAAGGCTTCTTCATTAATAATATAGCTAGGAGCCAAAATTATATCACTAAGGGGAAAGATCAGTAGAAAATGTTATTAATTCATGATCGAAGCCCTGGCATACAACATAATGGCTTGAAAAACAACACCTCTATCTTATTACCCAAGGTAGCTAAGTTTACAATAAAATAAGGGCAAATATGATAAAGCACTGATAATAAGTGGATACTCCTCAGCACAAGGGTATCCACGAGAGTTAAGGAGTTGAAATAAGTCATTGGATAAAGGGTAATACCTACTTAATGCTAGGCCCTCTCATTACCTTATTCTCTCCGTCAGTTTTGATGGAGACCAAGCAGGTAGAAATTAGAGAAAGCCAGGAGAGAAAGGGCTCAGAAAAATGGAGATGCAAGGAAGATGAGCCTTCTTTATTTTATCAAGAATTAATGCAAGAGCACAGTCACAGATTGAGGAAGGGGTATGGGGTCTACTTTGACCATCTGAAAAGACATATATGCAAGTGTGTAGAAAATGTGGCTTACAAATTTTACAAGGGGTTCACGGATTTTATGAAGTCCATTCGTGGACTCCATGGTAGGTATTGATGCCTTATAGGAAGAATAAGCGGGAAGAGTAAAGACTTAATGGCTACCAGTGAAAGATGACAACTTGGTTTATGTAAATATATACATACACACATATATACATATATACACACATACATAATTTTCTGATATGAAATAATAAGTTATAATTATAGAAAATGCACAAAAACAGGAAAGTGAGATCACTAACAGTCCTACTGGCAAGAGATGATCACTATTAACATGTTGCATTTTTTTTCACTTAACTATACACTGTGAACAGCTTTCCATGTCAATGAAAGTAAAGCCATGTCCTTTAGATGAATGCACAGTAGTCTATAGTTCAGCTGTATCACAGTGTATTTAATATCCAATTTCTTATTATTATTTCCAGATTTTTGTTCTTAATAAAAATGCTTCCATACCTTGTGTGTGTGTGTGTGTGTGTGCGTGTGTGTGTGTGTGTGTGTGTGTGCGCGCGCGCGCACCTGAGTAATTATCTTCTTGGAATAAATTAGTAGGAATGAAATTGCTGGTTCAAATGACATACACATTTCAAGGAGACTTCTATATTCATTCATTCATTCATTCATTCATTCATGTATTTATTTATTTATTCGACAGATTTTTTTGAATGCCAATGTTGTTACAGACTCTGTTCTAGGTGCTGGGAATACAGAAGTGAACCAAAGATACACAAATATCAGCCTTTATTGAATTTATATGAAAATAGAGTAATTAAGTAAAATATATACGAATAAATAGTAGTGATAAAATCTATGAAGAAAATTCAAGTAGATGGAAGGAGGATAAGGAGTATGGAAAGGTGATATTTTTAAAAGGATGTTCAATAAAAAAATAAAATAAAAAAACTGTATGCATTCCTTAAAAAAATAGATTTTAAGGGAAAGTTTCAATGAAAAAGTAACATCGAATAACACTCTGAATGGGAGTAATAACACTGAGGCAGGGGCCTGCTGTCTAATTCAAGGAATATCACTGAAGCCTGTGTGGTTAGAGAATGAATAAGGAGCATAATAGTAATAAATTAGGTCAAAAAGGTATCAGGAGCCAGGGCAGCAGATCAGTTAGGGCCTTATAGTCTAATAGGATGACTTTGGTTTCTATAGGTAGAAAGCATGAGAAGGTTTTCTGAATTGTTTCAATATGATCAACGTGACAGTAATGTCAGAAATGGACTATAAGGAGGGAGGGAGATTGCAAGGGCTAAAGCAACAGAGCAATTCTGGAACCTTGGCAAGATTATGACACCTTACCAAGTTGTTTGTATAGTGCGCCAACATAAGCATACGGAGGCAAGTTCATGAACTTAATTGTCAGATTTTGGGGATGACAACAGCTCTGATGGTCATTTCAGAAAAAGAGTGCCAAAATTGCTATGAAGAGTAGGTTAGGCACTGGCATTGGTGCATAGTTTCCCAAGGGGAGTACTTCGAAGATGACCATAGTGATATTCAGCAATGAAGTATGTACCACTTTTTCTAAGATGAATTCATGAATTTAATTGTCCAACCTCATATTATAGCATATTTGCATGCTGAAAGAAATATTCAATAGAGGGGACAAAGTTATAATGCGAGAGAAGGAGTAAATTCCTGGAGCAATGTCCTTGATAGAAGATGCAATTTAATATGCAGCTGGAGTGGCTGATCTTTGTTAGGGTCATGGATGCTAAACCTAAGTAAAAGGAGAGAAAATGTATCAGCAAAGATGCAGGTGCATTCACATGAATCATGGGAATAGCTCGTGGAAGCTCTTTTCTAATTGCTTTTAGAACACAAAATTATCTGCTAAATGAGGATGAGAGAGGAGGTGTTCCAGGTATAAGGAAAGGGGAGATGCATAAAATAGTCATCTAGAAGAATGAGAGAATGAATGCACTAGAAGAATATGACAGCATTAAGGGCACACTTTGGGTAAGTAATCATGCATGTAAAGTAAGGTCAGTCAGCATGGTTCTGTGTTCTTCTATAGCCAAGTTCAGCTGAAAGAGTACAACTGATACAGAGAGATGGCATTAACAGGGTTTTGATTTTGTCAAGCAAGAACTAAAATAAAACAGGACATGGAAGATGACCATCTCTATAGTAGAAAGATTCTAAAGATGGGCTACAATTTAAACTGAAAAAGACAAAGTGAGTACATGTAGGTTGGTGAGGGACAGTAAAAAAGTGGTAGAATTATCAGATAGTAGGCTATACTCTAATTAGAGAATCATGCTGCCAAATTAATCACTAGAATCTTTATATAGCACCAGAATAACAAACAACTCATTTACTGACACATTTCATCGATAGTGGACATCACTACTTTTCCATACAACCACACACACACACACACACACACACCACATGAGATCTGACAATTAAGTTCACAAACTTGCCCTCATACATTGTATAAAAAACTCAGCAAGGTTTCTTAACCTTGGTGTATCTGTGTCTCACAACCTGTCTTCATGTCAACATGTGGCAGTGTCTTGCTGAGTGGCATTCAATAGTGTTGTTACGTGTTTTTGTGTGCCATTGCTGAGACTGGCAGAACTTGAATTAGAGCAATGAACAAACATTAAATTTCTTGATAAACTTGGCAAGAGTGGAAGTGAAATCTGAGACATGTTAGTGCAAGTTTATGGGGATAATGCCATGAAGAAAATGGCAGTATACAAATGGATTAAATGTTTTTCTGAAGGGACAGAAAGTATCACTGATAGAGAGGTCAGGGCAACCAGTAATGAGAAGTACTGATAAAAACATTGCAAAAATTCATCAAATTGTGTGTCAAATCATCAGCTGACTGTGAGAAGCATAGCAGACCAAGTAAACATCAATAGATAAACAGGAAAATCCTCACTGAAAATCTTGGCATGAGAAAAGTGTGTGCAAAAATGGTCCTGAGGGAGCTCACCAATGAACAAAAGCAAAGGAGAGTCGAAGTTTGCCAAGACCCTTTGGAGAAACAAGACGATGTTTTGAGCACTGTTATCACTGGTGATGACACGTGGGTGTACCAATATAACCCTGAAACAAAGCATCAAACTGCACAATGGAAGTCAGCCAATTCTCCAGGACCAAAAAGTTCTGTCAGTCCAAATCAAGAGTCAAAACATTGTTGCTAACCTTTCTTGTTATCAGAGGGACTGTTCATTATGAACTTGTACCAACTGGACAAACAGTGAACCAAGTTTACTATTTGGAAGTGCTGAAAAGCCTGCATGAAAAAGACAAAAACGACCCAAACTTTTCACCAACAACTCATGGCTCTTGCATCACAACAATGCACCAGCTCAAATGGCACTGTCCCGTGAGGGAATTTTTAGCCAGTACACAAATAACTGTATTGAACCACCCTCCCTACTCATCTGATCTTGCCCTCAATGACTTTTTTTCTTTACCTGAAGATAAAGAAAATATTAAAAGGAAGACATTTTGATGACAGTCAGGAATCAAGGGTAATATGACATCTCTGATGGCCTTTCCAGAAAAAGAGTTCCAAAATTGTTTTGAAGGGTGGACTAGGCCCTGGCATCAGTGTATTGCTTCCCAAGGGGAGAACTTTGATGGTGACCATAGTGATATACAGCAATGAGGTATGTAGCACTTTTTCTAGGATGAGTTAGCAAACTTAATTGTCAGTCCTCATATTCCTATTTCATTAAAGTCTCATATTAATTAAACCATACCTCTTCAGTTATTCTTGTAGACTCATTATTAGACAACTTCAACAACTGGAAATACTTAGGTTAGAATATTTATATTTACATAAATTCATATAAAAAGTCCTATTTAATTCTAGTATTTTAAAATATACTTCTGAAGTTCATTTGGTACTATTTTAATAAGAATGTTAGCATCTCTATTCATACATGAAGTTGTCTTATAATGAGTATGCATGTATGCATGCATGCGTGCGTGTGTGTGTGTGTGTGTGTGTGTGTGTGTGTATTCCATCCTCAAATTTTGGAGTCAGGATTAAGGTAGCCTTGAGAAGTGAACTGAGAAGACTTCCTTTACTTTTCCACACTCTGTAACAAATTACATAGCCTAGGTATTATCTGTTCCTTGAAGGTCTGAAAAACTCACATTAAAAAATATACAATGAAGTCAGAGTCTGGTGACTTCAGGGTGAAAAAGATGAAAGAATCTAATTCTTTGACAAAATTTTTAATACCTCTATTATTAGTAGTAATTAGATTTTCTATACTATTCTTGAGTGGGTGTTCTAATTTGTGTTTTCATAGAATAACACTAGATAAAAGATTGATGTGCAAAATTCAGCTGTACTGCTAACAAATAGAAAACTTTAAATGATACCAGTTAAAATAACATCAAAACATCACATACCCAGAAATAAATTTTAAAAAATAAATGTGCAATAACTTTACCAAAAAACAACTATGAAATGTTTACTGAGATGAATTAAAGAATCTCTAATGAAAATACATAAGTCATTTCCTCGTGTATGTATAGCTTTAATGAGATTCCAATAAAAAAAAAGCTGATTCTAAAATTACAAGCAAGTGGGGAGCATTTGAAATCTCACTCCCCGGCATGTCATCAGTTTGGTTCAAATAAACTCTTATAAAAATTCAAAATGAATAAAATAAAATTTCAAGCAAGTGTGAAAAATACAAGTAAATCCAAAATAATCTTGAAGAATAAAAACAAAATGTGGAGAATTTATACCACCATATCTAAAATAATTATAAAACTACAGTAATTAACACTGTGCAATACTGGCACCTGAATTTTAAAAAAATAGACTAATAGAACTGTATAGATATGCTGGCAGGCTGATAAACTTTGCCTCCACTGTAATATTTTTGTTACATTAGACCTATCTGGATATAACCGGTTCTGTGTAATCACACGGCCTCTCCCCTCCATCATTCCTGACTTTGCACACACAGGTGCTTATTATGTTTTTCACACAGTACACATCAAAATGGAGGAGTGTTCAGATATTTGGTTCAGACAAAGTACTGTTATTGAATTCTTAACAGTGTAATAAGTTCCTCCACTTTTTTTTGAAATTTTTGTAAAAGAAGGTGAGAACTTCTTAAAGAAGGTGATTACAGGTGATGAAACTTGGGTCCATCATCAGGACCCCGAGAACAAAGGCAGTTCATGGAATACCGCCACATGGGATCACCTTAGCCGAAAAAATTCAAAACCCAGGCTTCAGCTGCAAGGTCATATGAATTGTTATTTGGCTTGAACACTTCCATTTCAAAGTGCACTGGGAGAAAAATAAAAGCATCTGTGTGTGCAAGGTCAAGGATCATGGAGAGGTGACACCATGTGACTTCAAAGAATCGGTTATATCCAAATGTCTAATGTAACAAAAAATATTACAGTGTAGGCAAAAGTTATCAGCCCGCCCTCATAGTTAGACACCTAACCCTATTCATACAAATATGATCAGCCGCTTATAGCAAAGGTGACCTTGCAATGCTAAGAAAAATCACGGTTCCTTTAAAGCACTGTGGAGTATCCATTGGGTTGTCTTAGAGGAAAAGAAAGACCTCTGCCATGATCCCCACCTCATAGTTATCACCTATGAGTACTGGCTATATACAACACTATAAGATCCCCATTTTCTGGGAACTCAAGGCACAGAAATGGACACTGGATTCATTCCACCCCACTCCTAGCAGCATCCCTACACCGAGTCCCTGTTCCAACTAATGACATTTGACATGAAGAAATATCAGCTTTTACTAACTCTTCAAGGGAACTCACACTGAACTGCGGTAGGCTGACAAATGCTGACTTTTCCTTCTTTCCAAAACTCCTAACTTACTATACTTTTATAATTTAAAACTCACTTCTAATTTCAAAAATGGTCATACTTTTTTTTTATAACTTATATTCACATATTTGAGAGGAAAATTTGAAGAGTTTGATCATTAAGCACAAGCAGTTCTGTTACAAAACACTTTTAAGGAGATACATGTGTGTGCACGCGTGTGTTACAGTTAAGTAAGAAAATATATCCGATCCCAAGGGATTTATTAATTAAGGTATCACTTTATTTGGATTGAAAGATGAAACTCCTATCCAGAGTTATTTTGAAAGACCAATATAAAATATATTGAATTTCTTTATCCACTAAATATATGTTATTCCACTTTTCTGCAAAAAGGGGAATGAATTATTACTGGATCTGTGAAACCATCTGTGGCAGGTATTAGTGGTCAAGTAAGTTTCAAAAGATATATAGAAATAATATTTTATACATCAAATTTTCAGAACACATCAATTTTGATATGAAAGGATCTAAAAATATATAAACATAAATAGATCACAGTCTACAAGGGAATAATAACATGCTCACTGAGGAACCATTAAGTTAGTTACTTAATAAGACATAAGATACTATGTACTTAATTTTATTTTAAAATATGGTAAATATGTCACTGTTAAAATTTCTGAATTTGGTTACTCAAATAAAGTTCTTTTGTGAAAAAAATAAGATAAAATCCATTATTTCTAGATGTAGATTTTTACCTATTAGAATGGTTTAAGTCAGCTCTGGCTGAAGGAAAGAACTTGGTGATCTCTTAATATTCAATCTCTCTATAAGCTAAATATTATTGTGGCTTTAGATGAATTGAGGTGTGTGTGTGTGTGTGTGTGTGTGTGTGTGTGTGTGTGTGTGTGTCTGTCTGTCCCCAAGAGAAAATACCAATGTTCTCTGCAATTTCCAGGTATTGAGGTGGCCTTAAAGTGTATTAAGGTTTGTATGCAATTGCACTATTTCAAAGAACAAACAATATTTTCAGAAGAAAACTATATTCTCAAGATGTTAACTTTTCATCCTCACCTTCACCTAAAAAATGGTCCAAGATACTCTTAGGGATACATCTATTTGGAGTGACTAAGTGAATCCCAGAGACCTCGATGCCCTATGATTCATGCAGCATTTTATCTGGTTTCAACTATTCCTCTTGAGTTAACAATTTGTTATATCCTAAGTTCCTCAAAATCAATAGCAATTCTTTAGGCCAATAAAAATTGGCTGTGTAGGAAGTCTCAGCAGCTTTATATGTAACACATTCTGAAACTATGGGCAGACAATAAAGGAAAAGCATCGATGCATGTAAGACAGCTAGAAGTTCTAGGGAGGCTGCATTTGAAAGAAAAGAATTAGTCACAGGGGAGAGTAAGCTGTCAACACTGCAGCATCTGTTCTCTGATATGCTTCATGGGTCATCATGTCTTCTCTATTGTTCAGAATAAATAAGAGCCAAAGAAGAAGGCAACGGGATCCATGGGTCACCCACTGAGGTGACATTTTGTTCTTAGTGAGCTTATTACCTCGAGTTCACAACTGAAATGGATACCAAACACCCCTAAGGAGAGGAAATAGAAACAACCTGGTCTCAAATTCTAGCTATTATGGAAATGCCTAAAAGGTAGGAATCTATTTCTAAGTGTTAGCATGTTAAGGAGAGACAATTAGAAAAATGAAAAGACAAAGTATTTTCCCAATCATACAGACTGTAACGGCTTTATTTACATTGTATTAATGTGAATATGCCAGGATAATGCTGTTGAAATAAAATAAATTGTACGAAATTTTCTGGATAAAAATTTTTAGTATAACAAAAACCCAATAGAGGAAAAATATGATTGTTGTCTTCAAAAGCAACAGAAAACAATAGTGCTAACCCTATCATTAGAGTTCTTGGGTTTTGAAGGAAGTAGGAAGGCCATGGTGCTGCTCTAAAACAAGCAGACAGCCCTGTTGGTGGGAATGTAAATTGGTGCAGCCATTACGGAAAACACTGTTATTTGTCAAAATATTAAAAATATGTGTAGTTCTTGCTAACAGATGTTACCCCAATAAGTCTAACAATAAAAATGAATTTAAAAAAATATTAAAAATAGAATCACCATGTGACTCAGCAATTCCACTTCTAGGTACTTATCCGAAAAAAAAAAAAGCAAAAGCACTAATTTGAAAAGATGTATGCACCCCCATGTTCACCACAGCATTGTTCACAATAGCCAAGATATGGAAACAACCTTAATGTCCATTGATGGATGAATGTATAAAGATGTGGTATAGATATATAATGGAATATTACTCAGCTACATAAAAGAATAAAATCTCACTATTTGTGACAACACAGATGGACCTTGAGGGCATTATGCTAAATGAAGTAAGTCAGCCAAAGACAGACAAATAAAATATAATATAATTTATGTATGTAGGATCTAATAGACAAAACAAACAACAAAACACCATGCTTACAGATAGAACGGATTGGCGGTTGCCAAAGAGGGGTTGAGGGGGAGGTAAAATCAGTGAAGGGGGTCAAAAGACACAAACTTCCAGCTATAAAATAAATAAGTCATGACGACGTACAGCATGGTGACTCTAGTTAATAATACTCTATTGCATATTTGAAAGCAGCTAAAGGATCTTCGAAGTTCTCACCACAAGAAATAAAGAAAAAACATTTTTGTAACTATGTATGGTAACTAGATTTATTCATATCATAATGTATACAAATATCAAATCATTATAATGTACATATGAAACTATGATAATATAATGCTACATGGCAATTATACCTCAATAAAAATGAATATGTATTATATATTTACATATACATACACACACAATAAAACAAGCACATAGAAATATTGTCAAGATCTTGGTTAGGAGACTAGGCTCCGGGCTCATGCAGCCTGGTTCAAATGTTGATTCTGTCAATTATCATAACCTTAAAACATGAGACTTAATGTGTCAGGGCCCCATTTCTTTATCTGTAAAATAGGGATAATAATGATACCTACCTCCAAGATTGTGATGAGCACTTAATGAGATTTATTCATGTAAGGTGTTTAGGGGACTGCCTGACACAAGGTAGGGACCTAATAAAGTGTGTTCATGCTTATAATGCAGAGAAAACATTTCAGTGCACCTAAGAAACCAGCCAGCTACCACGAGACCTAATAGCAGCAAATGCTCTGCACTTCTTATTCAGTCATTCAGTAAATATCTATTAGCCATCTATATGACAAGAACTGTGCTAGGCACAAAAGACACTGGAAAAAAGAGACACTCAAAGAGCTTCCTATTTCCTCATTTTTATCATTTTCCTGAATAACAGTCCCCAGGATAATGATCTGCAATAAATGCAGGCCTTCCCTTCTCATATCTAGCATTCCTGTATTTCTGTCAAATTTTTATTTTACATCACCAGACATTTTTATATTGTTTATATATTTATTACTTTATATTACTCTACATTATTGAATCTACTTAGAAATGGAGAGCTTAAAAATAAACACCATTTTTCTCAATGTGATTGAACAAAAACTCTTGCAATAAATCTTGAATTCTGACAAGTGGGAGGTTGGAAAGATTTTGTCATATATTTATTTCAGTTACTGGCTGATGGAAAACAATCAGATTTTTTAAATGAAGAAAACATGCATTTGTGATCTATTAGAAATGTAAAAAATAAACATCCAATAACTAGATGAAATGGGAATTTTGAAAAACCATAAAGAGGAAAGTCAGAGCGGGCTTAATGTAAAAGCCCCTCAGCAAATGCACATCCAACATATCTTACATACACTCTAATTTTGTTTTTAAAAAGGTGTTTTAGTTCAATAAATGCAATACTCTATATAAAAGTATCAGGAGAAAGGTAGAAAAGCTAGGTAAACGGCCTTTATAAAAATAAGATGTTACTTTCTCTTAATCCCTTCAGTATAAATAAATAATTTTCATTGGAAAAAAAAATAGTTAATTTAAAGATGCCTTACATAGTGAATGTTGATATACACTTGAGATGTAAAAATGTTTGAGTTGCTATTTTTTAGAAATATATTTTATATTTTTACAAATATATATGTCTCAAGTTTTTTATAATACTAAAAAATAAATATAAGAGTTAGAATGAGCATCAATTTTCAATTTTATCATTTTATTTGTGTCCCTAAGAAGCAACAGTATCTGATACAGGTGGGCACAGCCAATGGATGTTAAGGAAAGTGGGTAAAGGTCTGATGAGGAACAGAATATTGAAATAAAAGTGGAATATCTCCCCATAAAATACTAATCAAAGGGGAAAAATAGTGGAGAATCCGGAAGATCATCAACTTGACCATGGGATCAAGGTTAATATCAGTAGCAGTGAAATAAATTGACATTGTATACATCCAGATGTGGTGTACTGAGAAAAGTCATCACTCCTATGGTATTCCTAACAAAATGCATGGCCTGACGGATGAGGAGACATTGGATGGATCCAGGTTAAGGGTGAACCTACAGAATGAAATGTCCATACTTCTAAGACCATGAAGGATACCAAAGACAGGACAGACTAGAACTGTTCCGGATTAAAGGAGATTACAAGATATGACAACCAAATGCAACATGTGTTATTGGAGAGAATTCTGGACCAAGAAGAAAAACAGAGATATTGTTTTGATAGTTGGCACAATTTAAATGTAGTCTGAAGATTAGAAGATATTATGATGTCAATTTCTGGATTGGAAAGTTGCATGTTGGCTATATAAGAGAGTATTCTTATTTTGAGATAATATACACTAGAGTATTTGTTTAACGGTGATGGAGCATATTGTCAGTAAAAGACATATTGGAATAATGGATAGAACAAATGAGCTAATAATTAGGATTCCTAAGTACCTAATAATTCCTAATTACCAATTAGGAATCTGGCAAGAGGAGATGTGGGAGGTCTTTGTACTGTTCTTGTTAATTTTTCTTTAAGTTTGAAACTATTTCAAAAAAAATTTTTTTTTAATTAAAAGCAAACATTAATCTGGTAAAACTCTTGCATATATGACTGACAATGAGTTGATATCCCTAATATATAAAAATTGCTTACAGGAGTTCCCTGATGGTGTAGTGGCTTAGGGCTTCGGCACTGGCGCTCTCAGCGCTGCGGCCTGGGTTCGATTCCCAGCCAGGGAACTACCCACATACCAAAAAAGGAAAAAATAAAAAAGAATGTTGTTATTAAAAAAAAAAAAATTGCTTACAAATAAGCAAGAAAAATGAACAGACTCCCATACAAAAATGAGAAAGGATATGTTGAAACAATCCATCAAATCAGAGATACCAACAACTTACTAACAAATATATGAAAAATGTACAAATTCACTAATATTCAAAGAATAATAAATTTTATAAATGATAGCCATTTTTCAGATGTCATATTAGTAAAAGTATTTAAATGTAATGCTCAATGCTTCCAAGCATGTAGTTTAAAATTTAAGTAACTTGCAAAAGCAAATTTTTTCCTTGACTTTCACTAAAATATGGATCTTACTTTCCTTTTGGTGCTGTTCAGGACATTTTTACTGGTTAAATTAAACTGATTTAAGCTGAAATATTTAGTAATTCATGTATTCTGTGGAGCAATTAGCATCCTTAAGAATTATCAAACTGACTCTGGATGGTGAGCACACAAACCAACACGCAGATGATGTATTATAGAATTGTACACCTGAAACCTATGTAATTTTACCAACCAATGTCACCTCAATACATTTAATTTTAAAAAATTAGCATCTTTTTACAACAGCTAGAGTTTTAAATAACCAAATTTGAAGTACAAAGGAAAGATGACAGCATGTCAATCATCTCCTTCTTTTAAAATACTTGATGGATAAAATCACTGAAGAAAAGAGGCAAAATATGAATGACTGTTATCCAGCTATTATGCAATATTAATATATCAATACATGGTTTCAACCACAAAATATATAAGATTTTTCTCCAAGATCAATGAAATTCAAGTGTATACAGCAGCAAGGAGAATAACCTTTCTTAAGTAATTGTGATCATGTAAACTCCATTGTCAATAAGGATACCAAAATAATATTTTGCATGAGATACAGGCTTCATCATAAGAAAATAAAATAAGTTACAAAGAAGCTGAATTCTACTTTCCGTCCCTCGATAATAAATTACAGAAACAATATTGCAATTTTTTAAATGAGCCTTTTGCATAATAAAATGATTTTAAGTGGTTGATCAAAGGTCTAAAGAGCATTTGGAAAGTTTCATACTGACATCAGGAGTCTAAAAGGAAAAGAGTTTTAATACCAAAGAATTAAAATACATCACAATAATCCCTCAGTATTCATCTTGGAAAAGATCACTGAAATGTCAGTGCATATCAGTGTATGGCAGATTAAGAAAACATAATTAAATGAACTTTGATAGCACTTTAAATTTTTTCTTAATATAATGAATTGCATCCAAAGAGTACAATTTTCTCCAAAAGTCAAGAAAGCAATTCAAATACTATGGAAGGTATTACCTTTAATACAAAACAAAATCTATTTTTCCAGTAGTATAATAACTTAAAATTACTTTACCAATTAAAAAATATAATAGAAAAATAAATATCCCACCTAAGTAACAGCACAACTTACAAGGTTCCTACGAATAAATCTAACAAAATATGTGCATGCCCTTTATGGAGATAATTATACAGAAGACCAAAAATATAAAAAAGACTTGAAGGAAAATAAAGAGATAGGTCATCTTCCTGAAAAAACAAAAACAAAAACTGAATACCATAAAAATGTTCATTCAATCAATATATATCAACCTATAAATGTGATGTGCATCCAATACAAATCCCAAAGGGATTTTTTTCCATACAACTTGCCAAACTTATTCTAAAGTTAATAACAAATAATGAAGTTTCAAACATAGCAAAAAAAAATCTGAACATGAAGAACAGAGACCTGAACTATAGACAGCAAGTCTTATAAAACTTCAGTAATCCCAGTAGTGTGGTATTGCTGCAGAAGTCACAAATAGAACAGTGGAACAGAATACAGGGCCCAGAAACAGACCTCAGTAATGCTGGAAACTTGTTATCACATTTGGTATTAGATAATGGAACTGATACATTTGGTATTACATTTGGCATTACAAATCTGTGAGAAAAGAATGAGCTGTTGGATAAATGGCACTGGGACTGGCTTCATCTGTTAGGCAGTACACTAAAAAAATATTCCTAGATCTAAGTTCAAGACATCAATTTCTTTTTCTCATTAGGCAGGACAAAAAGGCATTAAAAGAAATCATTCATTGAATATAGTGGGGCAGATTAAGATGAAAGTGAAATACAGGTGTGCTATTGCCCTATTTCCAGGACTCTGATTAAAAGATCAACAGTAAACTAATTAACAGTATTTGCATTAATGCCTGTGTATGTAGTATTCATTGCAGACCCAAATTTTGTGCTAACTTCTTTGCTATGAGTACATCGACACAAACTCTTCAACACCTGAAAAAGAATGTTTAATAGTACCAAAGACAGATGAATTTTTTTTCTACTCAACAAATCCCCAAAATCATGCTCAATTTTGTTTTAATTTGTATATTCGATCATGCATTTCTCATACAGGATATTTTAGATTTTCTTGTCTTTCTTAGATTTTCTCACTGGCTTTCTCTTTTCTTTTTGGGAGGAGAAAATAGCATATTCTTTCTTTACTACATCATTAGCATAATCTCATCTTTTGGAGATAGAAATCGTTGCTTTGACTGCATAGGAATGAAAAATTTTAGTACATCAAAAATCAATGTAAAGACTTTAATGCAAATGAAAAATATAGGTAACATGGAGTTAATATCATTATTAAGTAGAGCTCACTTAAAGCAATAAAAAAAAATGTAAAAACTTGACAATGTATCCAAATAAGCTACCTACCAAAAAATACATATGCATGGCCAGTAAGCATATGAGAAAGTATTCAACCTTACCAACAAAATGCTACTTTTCACTTATTGAATTGGAAAATTTTTTAAATTTCTGTTGAAGAAAGTGGGTAAGTAGGTACTCTAAATTGTTGATGTGATTACAGTATATTAAAACCTTTCTTTTTTTTTTTTTGCTTTTTGGTATGTGGGTAGCTCCCTGACCGGGAATCGAACCCAGGCCACAGTACTGGCAGCACCAGCGCCAAAGCCTTAAGCCACTACACCACCAGGGAACTCTCCTTAAAACCTTTCTTAAAATATATATTTGATATTTACTTATTTATTTATAGGATGTAGAAAACTACACATATACCAAATTGGATAAGTGTATCTATACCTACATCCAATATCATCAAATAAATGTAGAAGTACCTACACCCGGTGCAAACAGAAATAGCCATGCTGGTTGATTCTGGTTAGGGTCAATTCTAATACAGCACTTTCTTACTTTGACAGTTTAGTGCCCAGCCATGTCATGCAGGTCACTATATACAGTGTCCAGCAGAAGTAACACCCTTTTAAAGTAGTCAAAATACTGTTATGTTACAAAATTACATGCTTATGATTTTGTAACAAGAGATTTGGTATATATTACCAGCTCACAACATAGGGCGTTACTTCTGCCAGACCCTGTATTTTGAGTATTACCTGTGAATACACCAATATACTCGTATTATATTTGAGCAATGATTATTTTTGCATTTGCACTTTTAAAATTTGTACATTAAAAAGTTATATTTATAATATAAAAAAGTTACTTATGTAAGTATATTACTGGTATAAAAATAGATTGATTGATGAAGCAGAAGAGAGAGCCCAGAAATAATTTTTAACATAAAATGAAGATTCCATTTATGATAAAGGGTGGGTTTTCAAATGAGTGTAAGGGGAAGAGTTAAATAAATGAGGTTGAGATAATTCATTATCTGTTTGAGAAAAATGTTTAGAGCCTAGATTCTTACCCTAAAATAAATTTTAGATGAGTTCAAGAGTTAGATGAAAAGAAAACCATAAAAAAAAATACACTTAAAAGAGGAAGATTACCTAATATTAGGGTAGGAAAAGCTAATTTTAAACAAATAATCTTCAGGGAAGAAATTAATGGAATAATTAGATAACAGACATACAAATCATTATGAACAGAACTCCAGAGCCAATATTTGGGTGAAAAGCCTGGCTCTGTTACTCACTAAGTATGAGAACTTAGTCAAGTTATCTGTGAAATGGAGATAATAGCAGTTGCTATCTCATAGGATTGTTGTGAGGACTGAATGAAATACTTGGATAATGATGTGAGGACTAAATGAGGATAAATGAAATTACTTTAGCTCAAGGATCCAAAAAATACAAAACATAAAATTAATGGGAAGAAACCACAAAAAAATAATTTTGCAATTTTAAAAATTGTAACACATAAGAGATTATTAGGCATAATTATATAAAAAATTCTTATAAACCATTAAGAAAATAATACTAATAGAAAAATAATGTTTATAAAGAATGTGTAAGGACAGCAAAGTTAGTGTTTAAAAAGTTCAGTATTACTAGCAATCAAAGAAATGCAACATACTATTTCCCAACTCCTAATGGAAAAAAATATTTTATTATGTAATGCTCAGTTTTAGCAAGGGTTCAGTAAAATTCACATTCTCATATTTAGTTTATGGAACTTTACATGGGTACCACTTTTCTTGTGGCTGATTGGGCAATGTATGCATATTTTTTTACAGTTTTAAAATATAGAAAAAAACTATTATATCCAGTTACCCAAGAAACTGTATTTCTTAGAATTAGTCCTAGGAAACTATCAGAGATTAAGCACGTACTACATGCTGGACACAGTACTTGCTACATTAATTACAATTCTGAAAAAAGGATATATAAATCTAAATGTCCAAAAGCAGAAGGCTAATAAATAACAGAATATCAATATGATAAATATCATAAAACCAATGATACTGATATAGAAAATTTTAGAAATATATTGTAATAATATTATAAAATGAATGTGATATATTTCAGCTATTTAGAATGATCTCCTTATCTCCAATTTTATGTACTCTGTAAAGATTAAAAAGAAATACATGTTAACAGTGGGTGTTCTGATTGTGTTTATGCTTTTGTTTTTTCTTTTATATTCCCATGTTTTTCAAATATTGTATAGTGAATATGGAGTACCTATAAAATTAGAAACACTGTGTATGCTGCTTTAAAAAACACAGCAAAGAGGGAGAGGAGACAAAAAATTAACCTGATAATATGGCATCAATCTTAAAACAACCCTGAAAATTGGGTATTCTTTGAGAAATTGTGATTCAAAGAGAGAAAAGAACTTTCCCAGTTATCATACAAGGAACTGGCAAAGTTTGAAATCAAACGCAATTCAAACCATTTTAGCTACAAGCTTTTGCTCTGTCCAATCACCAGGCAGAGGTATCCACATCCAAGAGTGGGCATATAATATGTATTCAACCGGTATTTATAGATTGATTGATTTAGCAGTACTATGACAATACAAGCTTGGTGAAAGACCAGAAATCATAGCATATTTGACATGACTACAATATAATTGTTTTCTTGATTGTTCAGGGACTGTGCATTTCAATTCTGAATGCCCAAGGCTTACCTCTGAAGGACCTTAAATGTTTTCTGAATAAATGAACAAAGGCATAAAAAATATTTTCTCTTTTGAAAAGAATTTTCAAATGAATTCTATAGCCACCATATTTACAAATAATAAAAACATTAATTAAATTGTTTGTCAAAATATTACCTTCTCTTAAAGTTTTTCATACAGGTAGCAGCCTTAGTATTTTTAAAAAGTCAAAAAAGTTTAAGCTCTGGTTTCAGAAAGCACATCATACTAGCTGCTAAGTAGAACCTGTATTTATGCTTAGAAAATTGCTTTCTCTGCCTAACATTCCAAATATAAAAATCCTCTTAAAGAAAAAACTGAAATTCTCAGAAAAGTAGAACCTCTAGCAGTATCCCATTTAATTACAAGTCTTCATTTATGAGGAAAAAAACAACAATATATCCCTGATGAAATTTCCTGCATAAGAAATTATACCTGTGATAGACTTGGGCTTTCCTAAAAAAAAAAAAGAATTCAGGGTTGATGATTGACAAAAAATCTTCATTTATGTACAGCTTCTGTAGGAAACATGGGATTAGTTAGTAAATAAATCATTTAGTGATGATAAGTTTATGACTCAAAGGCAATCAGAGAAAGCTCCAATTCTCTAAAATTTTAAAATATCAACATCACAAATGGTAAAAGGGGTAATAATGAAGTCACAAGGTCTTATCAAAGAAAAAAAACATTCTCAAACTTTCCAATTCCAACTGAAGAAATAGTGTTTAGAAAAAAATTTAAATCTTAAAAATATTTTTAATACCAGAAAAAAATAAGCAGCAAACTGATTATTAGTAGATAAATGGGCCAATTATTTGAACAATTAATGAACAATTAACTTTTACTATCACATTAAAAAGAAATAATTCAATAACACAGAAATGGGAAACATCAAAATACTTGAGCAGAAACACACCAGGCAGATTTCCTAGAACACAAGAGCTTGAGCCTCAATAACTATTGCCCACACAACAGCCCAGGTACTGACTGGTATTCTGTCACCTGCAGTGAAGACAGCAGATGCAGAGGAGCCACAAGATGGTTGTGGCAGAAGGGTCTGGTGCTATGTGGCGCCTAATAACTGGACATGGTCAAAACAGGATGGAGGCCTAGAAATACTCCTGGTCCTCTTTATCACTGCCCAAGGAGGTAAATACCCAAAATGTGTCTTGAGAGTGGATATGGATTAGTTAGTCCATGGTTCCTGCTACAGCAGCCAATTAATTCATACCTTGGTGTTGCAGAAAGAATGGAATGCTGACAGGAAGGGAAAGAATGCCTCACTTCTTCAGTATGAAAGTGAGATTTGTGCCCCATGAAATAGCCTCTATACGTTAAAATGTGTACTTCTTTCCATCACTTCACCTACATACAAATTTGGTACATATAAGAAATGTGACAAATCACATTTGCACAGTCTTAATCTTAATTCAGTTTCTTTGATGAGCAAACTCGTCATGTCTGTTTGGTAATGATATATGTATGCTTAACCACATTAGAATATATATTGCAACTTCCCTAATAATAAGAGAGGTATTAAAATATACATTAAAAGTATAATTTTTAGAAATAAATAATGATATAGGAACATACTTTTAAGAGAATAAAATATAAGTCAAGTTTTTTTAATTAAGTAAAACTTGGGGTTTAAAATTTTCATTCTTAAATCCAATTTTCTTTAATGTTATTTATTAAGTGCAACCAAAAAGCAAAGAGTGTAGTAGCTGTTATTGTCAGTCTGTTAATTTTACCCATAATAAACAGTCATTTTTTAGTTCAGAACCATTAAGCCAAGCAAATGTTTCCAGCAAGTTTAATTTTTAACTTAGCAATGAAAAGAAAAAGGAATGGCTTAATAAATGACAAGCACTCACAAATAGAAAGACACATTTTTATCAGCCTCATGTGTAAATATAGTCTTACTCATCCAGAATGTGTAAAAATTAATACTAAGAGAGTAGAAAAAATATTTATCTCACCTCAAGTTTGTTAATATAGGAGATGATAGCAAACTACAAGACAGTTTTGTATTTACTTGCAAAGCTATTGCCACTAATTATTTCCATGTACAATATTTGCAAAGCATTTAAAGTTAGAAGCATAAATAATGTGCAGCTATCAGGAAAATTCTTAATAATAACCCCATGAGAACAAATTTATGCATCTAAAGCCCAAGATTGTCTTAAATAAAGAAGTATTATAAACTACAGAACACAATCTAGGTAACTACACCAAATCTATAGCACAGAATAACAAAAGGATTTTATTTATCCTGAAGAAACTACAGTTTTGTAAAATGTGGAAGCAAACACAGTCCTTTTGGAATTTGGGAAAATTTTCTCCTTCCTTTTTACTTACAAAAATACTTTGCTTTTCGGGAGTTCCCTGGTGGTGCAGTGGCTAGGCTTCGGCACTATCAATGCTGCAGCCTGGGTTCGATTCCCAGCCAGGGAACTACCCACATTAAAAAAAAATACTTTGCTTTTCAATGAGCATTTACTATTTTCATATTTCTCTTCTGTATTTCCTGTACAACTGGATAAGTGAACAAATATCTTAGAATTACTCCTTTATTCTTTATTTTTTCCTTCTCAAAACACGATAGCCAGAAAAACTATAATGATACTCTATTTGATCAGCCTCAATGTTTTAATTCTTTCACACATAAAATGCCATATATTATTACCTCCTGTTTTTAGGTAATACTGATGTTTTATACACAGATATGGTTGAAGAGCCTACAAAATATTTACATTGTGCCCACATGTTTGTGGACTAATTTTTAATATTACCCCCTACTTGAAAAACACCATTTGAAACCAGCATCTCAAGTTGGAAAGCCAAATGAAACTTTGCTCACAGAACACAAGAACACTGCTGACAAGTCTCCCAGTAGAGTCATAATTATGTCACTTTGTTTGAAGCTGTGTTTCAGTGGCAAGGTTTGACTTTAGCTCTCTTCCAATTCCGAGATGCTATGATGTCTGCCTTTCCTACTTTTTGTCTTCCTTTTAGTTCCCTTCAGATATCCTAGAATCCAGAGTGTATCCATTAATCTCGCGTGTCCAAACCAACAAAGTTGTGTGATTAGGCTTCCAGCTTCAACGAGTGGCTGAGATGTTGCTATATAACTCACTACAGGCGTTGTTATTCTCTAAGAACTTGACTTACAGCTGTTTTGAGGCAGTGGCTGCCAGTTAGTGAAATCTCATGCTAGAGCTAATGACATTTCAGGATAGATCAGGTATCCTGCATCAATACAGCAACTTGAATGTTCGCCAGAACCTTTGCCCTATCCTTAAGAGGCCATTTATGACTCCTGGTGCACTCACGATGATATTTCACTTAATCTTTCATTCATTTCCTCATCCACCAAATATTTATTTAGCATCTAATTGTGTATGATAGCATGGTAAATAGAAAGGAGTTTAGAAGTTTAATGCACAATCCTTGATAGCAAAAAAACTTAAAATCTAATAAAAAATGGTTGTTAACTATGTAAAATTGTACACAAACACCCAAATACACCTGGCAAAGAATTAGAAAGCTACATCCCAGAGTGTTACGGTGGTTATCTGCAAATGCCAAGATGATAGATGCTGGTATTGGTGAATGTTTAGCAATTGGCTCTCTGTTCCCTAGAAAAATAATTGTAAGATATTGGTTCATTTACCCATTTGTATAGAAAGGACAAAAGAAGTGAAATATGAGAAAACTAAATACTCACTAAAAAAATGTATCAATAAAAATACATAAAAACAAAACAAAACAAAAGAACATGATTTTGTAGCATTTGCTGATTTCCAAGGTTATATAAATAATCACACCACAGCCTACTTCAAGCTAACATAGAATGTGGACCAGCTCACAAAGATTCAACTCTTGTAAGCCACTATGAGCCTTCCCCAGCACATCACTGTTTGGAGTCAGGGACTGACATAGGGGAGAAGCTGTTGCACATCAGGTCTAGTAATAATACTAATGTTTATTTAGTGTCTGTTCTGTAGCAGGTACTCCATTGTCTAACTTACAGAGCCCAATTCACAGAGAAATAAATCAAGTTCTTATTCTTATGCTTTCTACCAAACAGGCAAGAACATGTGCTTAGGTGAAGGAAGCACCATGGCCTCATTGCACCAGCCCCTCCAAAAAAACTAGGAAATGAGTCTCCTTCAGCATGCACAAGAGCTCTTCCATGAACTAGGAAAGACCTTATGGAGAGCTAGACCCTCATCTAATCATTGCCAGTTAAAGAATGACATCAATATTCATTTTGACAGGTTTATGGCTAACCATCCGGTGGAACACCTTAAATTCATTTGTTTATTCAGGCGCATAATTTGCAAGCTAGTTTAAACTAAATGGATACCTCAGGTAATTATTCTGATCAAAACTGGACATTTTTTGGACCCTTCCTTATATTTTTAAATGACAAATGTGAGAATTTGATTACCCTTGTTTTAATTTGTATCCAGAGACAGACTATTCTTTGGTCATTTGGTTATAGATGAATATTTATTGGCATGGAAAAATTCTCAAAATATTTCACTAAATTTTAGATGTTATAAAATATTATGTACAGTATAATTTAATTTGTGGTAACATATTATATCCATATACTTTAAGTAAACAATTATAACTGAAAATATTAGTAAAAGCTCTCCCCAGGGGATGAAATTACAGATGATTTTACTTCCTCACTTGTCATTTTCCTAATTTGTAAGATTTACTATAAATATTATGTAGAATGTTTGAAATTTGTAGCATAAGTAAAATTTGCACATTCTGTAGAATCTATCCACAATGCACGAGCACAGAACCAACACCAATTCCTGAGGAAAAGCTTGGCCCTGCCCTTGGGAACTGCCTACTTCAGCCTCCCACAGGCAGAGATGGGCACCTCCCATTCAGGCATGTCCTTGTTTGGCTCCTCAATTTTTCTAATAAAATGTCAGTATTCCCTCTAACTCAATTGGTGTTGATGCTCAACACTTGAGTCTCACTTAACTGTCAACAAAGAATAGCAACAGTTTATCAGGAAAGTCCAACTTGAATTCAATATTATTCTCAAAAGCCAAATTGAGAAAAGCAATTTACATGGATTATTTCTTGAAGGACATAGTTGGTATCTTATCAAGGTTTCATACAGCAGACACTATTGGGATTTTGAACAGGAACCTTGATTGCACAGGACTTTTATATACACTAACAAGGGCATCCCAGGAAGTACTGTGTCAAAGACCTTCACACCAAGATACACATCACTGTCATCACTATAGTTTTGCTTTTTTCAAAGTGCATGTGCATGTCAACAATAATTGAAAGACAGAAAGAAACAAACAAACAAAACAAACAAAGAAAAAAGGATTCTAGAATGTTTACAAAAGCTCAAAAACCAAAAAGTGCATGTGGTACGATGCCACAAGCAACATGAAGCCCTCTGAACTTGTTTCTCTAAAGATATGCACTATTTTCCCATAAAAGATCACAGGAGAAATATGTCTCTTTGTCTCTTGTCTCAGAACCAAAAGCAGTTACATTATCTTAATCACCCAACTACATTTCTATTTTTCCTTTGCTCTGACATGCACATTTCATTTTTAATTTTAGCTTCTTCCCCCATAGAAATATGTCCATAAACCACTTTAATTGTGTGTGTGTGTGTGTGTGTGTGTGTGTGTGTGTGTGTGTAAAATACAGAGAATAAATAAACAAGTGTTCAGGAGAAGAAACTAAAGAGATGGGTGCGAATGAGACTAGGGAAAGATAGATAACTTCAGCAACAATAACAGGAAAAAGAACAAGAACATAACACAAGGTCTGTCAGGTGATAGGAGGTTAGGAGATGTCATAATAAAACTCATAAAAACACCAGACTCATGAATCAGAAGAAATGGGCTTGGATCCTGACTGTCACCGACTAACTAAGAGAGGCCTTACAGCCCTAAGAGTAAAACAAGTAAGTGTGCTTAGGAACCTTGTTGTCTGTGTCACCTTGCTACATTTCCTTCTCCACACATCTTTGCTTCTGTGTGCCCTTTAGTATTTAGTAAAGATCTGCAAAGTCCAAGCAGCTTCATCTCTGATAAGAAAAGCCAAGCGATCTCTGCCCACCCAAACAGGATCATTCATAGCTCCTGTATATGGAAAGTACTTTACATATACAACCTCTTAAACCTTCAGAATGACCTATAAAGTAAGTACTATTATTATCCCCATTTTACAGGGAGGTTATGCGACTTGCCCAAGGTTTATAGATAGTAAGTGGTGGTACAGGAATTCAAAACTTAAACATGAAGAAACTTTTATTGTCCCAACTGTGGGTATTCTTTCAGGAAGGAATAGTTTTAAGCTATTTGGTATTATTTGATAGTGAGTTATGTATATACCAAGTGTCATAAATGAATTTGTTTCTCCTCCCCATTATTTCTACCAGCTCTCCTAACCACATTCCCACACAGGTGAAAAGTTGGGAGATACTAGACAGCATTTCGATTCAACACATATGCAAGAATACACCTTTAACCACTGCAATCTAAGAACTGCATTGAAAAAGAAGTTATCTGTCAATGATTAAAATTACAATGTGATTAAACTCTAAACTCAGGCAATTTCCTAAAGAAAGAGAGTGTTTTTGAGGTTAACTATTCACAAATTAAGAAGAAAGTTTGACTTTAACATTGAGAAAGATATCTCATGAGGAATTCAGTAATTAATAAATTTGTTTCAGGAACAGTGACTTCTGTGTGCTCTAAGCAAATCAAAAGCAGCAGCTACTTGTGCTTTTAAGTAGATCTCAATTACTTCTGTTTGTGATTTTGCATAATGCAGCAAAATTATTCTAGCTGTTGTAAGCCAAGCTTGTATATACCACACCTTACTTTTCTTTATTTCTCTTTAATGTGTTCATTTAACCAGGTATAATAAAAACACAGCAGCCACACTTACCTGTGATCCAAGTGGTGAATGGAGAAAATAACTCCAGAATTTAAGTGGGTCTGTTTTAGGGTCACCAAAATAGTAAATTCATGTTTATTTCTCAGTTTCTGAAAAAACTGTTCAGCTGTAGCAGTAGATGCTTTAATACTTCTTGGAGTATCTAAAAAAAGAAAGATAAATAGACTAGAATTTAGCTTTATAAAGCACCTCTTACATGCAACATCTTCCAAAAAAATATTATCACGTAATAACAAATAAATACCAAGTTTCAGAATCTCCTGGTAAATTCTTTCAAGGAGACTATATGCTACATATAACACAGGACAGTAAACCACATGAATTGTTTTAGATTTTTTTTTCTCAAAATATCATCTCTGAGGCAAAGAAGCAAAGAACCCTGTTTGAAGAAGTGTGCTCCCAACTTTGCTCCTCACACACTTCCTGTATCCTGGATACTACGGCCACGTCAGTGTCAACAATGAAGGAAAGGATGTGCTTCCTAGAATAGGACCAAAAAGACCATGAATGAGCCATTTAGCTTTTTTGACACCTCATGACAGAAAACTGAACTTAAATCTATGCGCCATCTTCCGCATTGATGTTTTTAGCCAGAAGGCTTGCTCTAAATAGATTTTTTTTTAAATCATTAAAATTAGTCACTCTCAGAGGCCTTCTGTGCAGTGGGTAAAACTAAGGTAAAATCATCTTACCATTTTTGTTGTGAGAAATACATAGAACTTAATTTTAATTCCCCTGTGTCTCTCCCCAGGCTTAGAGAAAGCCTAGTCAAGGGAGGTTTGCCTGGGAGGGCAGAAAATTTTACCCTGCAGTTTCACCTGCCATAGTCTTAGATAACCTTAGGATAAAGAGGATATGGGAGGAATAGATCAGGATAGAAATGGATTTAGTGGACAGGAAAAGCCTATTATTCAAGCCATTTGCTAACTGAGCATAAGGTTCTCATATTCATAGTGTGTGCAAAGGGTTGATGGGAGCAGTTTCATTGTAATCAAATCATTCTCCTCTATGCTTTAGAGTAAATGGACTAGTTCTCAATGAGGAAACTACTGGCATTTGGAGAGAACAACCCTTCCTTGTGCAAGACTGTCCCATGTATTGCACACTGCTGGGTCCCAATGCCAGTGGCACCCAATCCCCAATCATAGTGACAACCCAAAGTTCTCTCACACATTTGCAAGCATTCTCTTGGGAGCAATGTGACATAAATCTCATTGAAAGGCACAACCTTGATGAAAGAGAGATTATAGGATTAATCCAATACTCCCCACCATTCTAGCCCTACACATTTTATGGACTAAAAATACAATCACCTGGTCTGTGTCCATCAGTGGGAATTCACAGACAGAGAGAAGCCTCAAGAAACCCATACACCAGAGGAAGGGGCAAATAATCCCAATGCAATGAAGGAAATGCTGTTATACACAGTGGTACAAAGTGTTGTGGGATCACAGAGGGAAAAGTAGCCAACATCCTCTGGAGGGAAGGATCTCATACAACAGATGGCATTTGATCAGGAATCCACCAATTACAGAAGAGAAGGAAAAGCATTCCAGTAATAGGAACAGCTTGTGGAAACAAGGAGCAGTGTGAACAAGTAGGACGTGGCTAACACAGTGAATAGGGCTAGGTAGCAAAATTGGATTGAATAGGTAGGACCTGGTGTGCCTCTGTAATGGACACTTGTTTACCCTCTTGGGGGAAAAAAGGAAGGAAAGAAAAAAAACCTTTATCCATCACTGAAAAATTATCCCTTCCCACTCTTACCCATGACTTCCTCTGTGCTAGAAATACGTGACCAATCAGCATCCCCTACCCCTGGCTGTAGTATATGGTTCAGGAATGAGCACCTAATCCAGGGCAATGAAGTCTAGTCCAAGACATTTATTCAAAACTTTAAAAAAAGAAATTTTCATGTTTCCCAAAAGTAAATTCTTTATAGTTCCACTCAATATTCACAAGCCCAAAACGTAACGATTATCCGCAATTCCTACCACGGTCAATGTAACAGTTTTTCCCCGGGCTCCACTGGGAATTGGATTGGCTGTGGAGGGGATTCCTTATGCTTCCTCCTAGCACCAAAACTGTTTACTTCCTCAAAGAGGCAAACGAAATGCAATTCAGTTGGAATAATTCATCTAGTGCTAATTTTTAATCCATTCTCATTTAAATAATACTGAATGACTCACAAACTTCATTACTTCATTTTAATTTGATAAAAGCAAATTAAAATTAAGCTATAAATATTTGTTAGGATCTCCCCTCCCCCGCCCTTCCTTTCTATGCAGCTAGAGCTTGAGCAGCATCCTGTGTCCTGTTGAGCAAGATGATAGGAGATGCAAATGAGAGAAACAGAAAAAGGACAACACTCAATACAGAGTGAGGACCAGACTCACAGGGAGAGCTGAAGGTGTGGCCCAGAGAGCTTGAGTTTATACAAAAGAGGAAAGTTTAGAAATGTGTCACAGCTGCCTTATAAGGTAGAACTTCAGAGAAGAGATGCTTAAGGAGGATCTTTAGGAAGTTTTGTCATTTGTTATGCATGGAAACCTTGATTAAATCTCTATATTATTCTCTATTGCTTTTGGAGTCAGATTTGTAGGGAGATTTGAGAGGCTGTAATACTTTTGTGGAGTTTTTGTTTGTTTTGTTTTCAGATGAAATGACATGTGAAGATCAACCTTAAAATGAAAGGAAGATGGTCCTAATAAATGAATTAGTTCGGTATCATTAGTAGAAGTGTAAGTCATCATGGTTGAAAACACAGGGAAGGAAGCTGCAGGTGAAGGAAAACCATTTTTAAAAAATTGATCAAACTCCATTTTGGAAAAATTTCTCTGGTTGGCCATATGGAAGGTTATTTGAAGAAAGAAAACTTGAACATAGGAAGAACTCTTGAGAAACTTTGGTAATTTGGGTGGTGATTGACTTTCTTGTTGGATTTCAGTTATTTTATTTTCTTTATGTCTTATTGTTAGACTTATTGGGGCGACACTGGTTAACAAGAATTACATAGGTTGCAAGTGTACAATTCTACAGTGCATCTTCTGTATGTTGCATTATGTGTTCACCACCCAGTGTGAGTTCTCCTTCCATTATCATGTATTTGGCTCCCCCTCCCTGCTCTCCCACCCCTTGCCTCTTCTCCCACCTTCTACCCTCTTGCCCCCAGGTAAACACTAAACTATCAAGTGTGTCCATGAGTTTTATGTTTCTTTGTTGCTTTCAGTTTTATATTCCACATATCAGTGAAGTCATATGGTTCTTATTCTTTTCTGTCTAGTTTACTTCACTTAGCATGATGTTCTCGAGGTCCATCCATTTTTACTGCAATGATAATATTTCATCTTTTCTTATAGCTGAGTAATATTCCACTGTGTATATGTACCACAGCTTCCTTTCCAATTACCTATTGAAGGGCACTTTGGTTGTTTCCCTAACTTGGCCACCACGAACAGCGCTGGACTCCAGCAGAGGGATAGTGACTCAGCGGGCATTAGAGGCATATGGGGGACAGAAAAGCTATGTGGCTTTAGAGCAAGGGCTGGAAGACTGTTGCAATTTTTCCTGGGTGCGCCCTCCTCCCACGCAACTGGCTGGTGGGTACCATCTTGCCTTTTCACAGTTATTTTAAACATCACACTTTGACATCCCTAAACTACCTTTCTCAAATAAAATTTATATTTTTGGCTTTGACCAGTAATGGTGATACAGAGCTCCTGGTCCTCAGACTGCTCATAACGCATGTTGCCTAAAGAGGGATCACGTAAAAACCAGCATGGAATACTGCCATTTGCAACAACATGATGGATCTTGAGATTATTATGCTAAATTAAGCAAAATAAGTCAGAGAGAAAAAGTTAAGAACTATATGACTTCACTCACATGTGGGGTATGAAACTGAAAGCAACAAAGAAATAAGACAAACAAAGAAACACAAACTCATGGACCTAGACAACAGTTCAGTGGTTACCAGGGTGTAAGCGGGGAGGGAGGGGGGTGAAATACGTGGTAATAGGAGAATTGACTGTGGGTGGTGAGCACATCATGCAACAATAGATGATATATTATAGAATTGTACATTTGAAATCTATATAATTTTATTAACCAATGTCACCCCAGTAAATGTAATAATAAAAAGACAGCATAGATAATGGTATCGAGATGCTTAAGGGGAACTGCAGAGCAGAACCATCCTCTATCCCCCCAGGGTAGGGGGTAGGGTCTCTATCCAGCTTAGACTTGAAGCTTATCCACTCATGCAGGGTCACAATTCAGGACAGGAGGTCTCACTCTGTTCAACCTCTACTTCCAGCCATTACATTTTTCTTTTTTTTTTTCTTTTTTCTTTTTTGGCTCCCTCTATGGGCATAAGGTGATTTGCAAGAAGGAGGGACCCTCCAGCACAAACATGGTCAGCAGAAGCCCCATTTAGCTCATGCTGTTGAGAATGGGAAAATAATATTCTCTGGTTTTTTGGTTAATTTTCTGGTAATTTGGTTAATCATCCTGATTACCCAAATTATTGCACAGAGATTTAAAAATGGGTTTGCATGAACTTCTCACCTCTATTGCAACATGGAAGTGAGGGGCAATGTAGAAGGCCAGTGGGAAGGAAAAAAACCTGGCCTGACTTACCGTGGCCTCAGGATGGTCTCCTTACCTGTGACCTTCAACCCAAGAGCCTAGGACACAAGTAAAGATTTTTAAGTTGCCTGAATGTGACAGAGAGAGCACCTACAGGGAGTATAAGTCATGACTGCATCATAATTTTCAGCTCTGTCAACACCACACTACCTCTCACCAACCCTTACCTTACCCTAATGATGTGTAAACCTATTATTCCCCTTATAAGCATGTTTGCCAAGAATGCATTAAGTCTGACTCCAGGAAGGACTTAATGGGTGCCTGAGCTCTGTGAGTAGCATCAGAATAAACAGAAGGGATAGAATTCAAGATTTTTAGAAAGTAGAATCTAAAGAATTTGATCACTAATAAAACACATCCAAAAGGCAAAAGAAAGGGAGAAAACTGAATCTGATTGAATCCAAAGTTTCCAGCTTGAGAGATCAAATGAAAGGAAATACAGTGGGAATATGATGGTACTCAGATGACATTTCAGTTTTAGAAATGTTCATTTTGAGATGCTATGGGATATGCACATGAAAATGTCCAGTTGGAGGCTGATACTACAGAACTAGATCTCAAGAGAGAAGGCAAAGTTGGCAATATAGGATTGGAAGTCATCAGAATACAGTATCTAAAGTCACAGGAGTGCTTTAGTAAATCATAGGAATCACAGGAATGGGAGGCGGATGACAGGATGAACCATAAAAACACTAATCTGTAGCAAAGCAGGAACAACATATATAACCATATATAAAGCTGCATGTCTGATACAATATACAACATTCATCCTTCAAAAACATATAATAATATATTTTCCCCTTTGAACCCATAGTCTATTGTGTTCTCACAAAACCCTGGAAACTTGACAGGGACAACAATTACTACTTCTTTTTCCAATGAATAAAATGAACTAAGGTTGGAACAACCTTGTGTTTCACCCCAAAGCACTTGGCATGGTAGAGGTATAATGGGGATGACAATTTCTGGTCCAGAATTCTTTTCACTAAAGCACACTGCCTCCTGAACACGGCATCTTTTATCCATGCTTCACTGCCACTCACAAACAAATGCAAACACGAGAACACCAACACAGAAAATAATCCAGAAAAAACTAATTACATAAGATAATATTTTTAGTTCCTTAAGTGAGTAGCTTAGTAGGAATATTAAGAAAGGTCATTTTCCCCATTCGTACTTCTGTTTCCCAACTTGTAAAGTTAGCATTTCTGCCTTCTATTTTCATCTCAAAGATTATATAATGTACAGAGATATTTCTGAGTTTCCATGATTAATACTATAAGACCCAATTCTGTTCCTCACCAGAAAATCAAGTCATTTAAGAATTAATTTTACTTTATTTTTGTTACCAATTCTGTTTTCAGAATTAGTGGCTTTCTTCAGTATGTATTAAGCAATTTCTCAACAAAGTCTCCTGTTAGGAACTAAACATAGAAAAATAAAGTGTGGTGGTTATCACAATAAACTCTGAACTCAGAAGAATTGTTTTAACAGCAGCTATGCAGATTATTAGCTGTATGTGTGGCATGTAGTAAACACCATGTTTTGGCTATTAAGATTATAATATTTATTATTATTACTCTTACAAGCCATGAGACTGTGGAACCCATTAAAACCCCCCAGAGCTATTAATACTCTTGTGGTAATTTTCTGAGTTTACTTTCATTCTAACTCTTCCAAGCTCAGCCACAAAATACCAGTTTCCAACATTTTTAAATTGATGTAAGTTTTTAAGATAAAACCCTGTCTACTCTTCCCTGTTTCAAGAGAACTATAAACGATCATTCTTTTATGGACAAAAATCAATGTAAATTGAATTTCTTTTCAAAGAAGGGCTGACAAAGAGTGACAAAATTGTCTCTTCAGAGAAAACACAGGCTGGGAAAGGGTCCTTTAAATGCTACTACTAAGACCTACAGAAAATCTTAGCAACATGGCTATGCTGCATTGGGTCTTTTTAATTGGAGAACTGCTTGAGTTTAAAACAACAGTTTTTGTGTTTTTTTTTTAACATCTGGCATTTTTGTGTGTGTGCAGAGACTAAAAATCTCACTAAGAAAACAACTAGTGACACTTTAAAGCAGTCATTAATAAATAATGAGGCAGCTTAGAAGCAATTACAGCAAAATATTCATTTTTAGTTACGGGTCTACCTGGGTGGAGTGATGAGTTCATATGGGGATGTAATAATTTCTAGGGATTTAAACAATGGGCTCTGTATTCTGCATATACACAGTTAAGAGAAGAAAGGAGAGAGAGAAAGAGGGAGAGAGGGAGGAAGAGGGGAGAAAGGGAGAGAAAGAAACTGGTTTATTTCTAAAACAGGCGATAGCTCAACGCAATTTGGATGTTTGTGGAAAAGAGTGTCAAATTGCAGCTTCTTTAAGTATTTTTAGTGTATTAGCAGTAAAGGTAAAGAGAAGCAATTTGTCCAGCTTCCAATAACAAAAAAATTGATAAGAATTATTTTCTTTTGTACTTAAACTGCATCATTATAATTACCACCATGAATTAAATGAGTCTCTGCCCACTGACAGGTCTCTATCCAATCTTCAGTGTATAGAAACTTAAATTGATTTTCCCCCACATAAGCAGACTAATAAAAATACCATGTGCAAATTCAATTATAAAAACAGTCTAATCTCAGGTAGAGTGTATTTGACTGAGAAAGTTCCAACTCACCAAATGACCTTTCTTTTTTTTAAGTCTCTACCTATGAAAGATTGTTGTCTTCTAAATTCAGGTTATAAATATACCAAGTTAAAACTATTATTATAGTTATTTTCCATTGCTCTTACACTCCCTTCAATACATTCATGTCTTTATTGTGCAAACTTTCAAGGCAAAATAATGGTAACAATTTTAAAAGCTACTAAAATTTTATTTACTATATATACAGTTTGCAAAGTCCTGAAACATAAACAATCTCATTTAAGTCACACAGCACTTTGAATAACTGTGATTATTAGGTCCATAATAATAGAAATTAAAGATGAGGAAAGAGAGGCACAGGGTAGGCAAGACACTTAGGATTGTCACTGTAAATGGCTCAAAATCAGAGATCATTTATATAAATTTTCTATATTAGGACTTTGGTCGGAAACCTCAAGAGATTCCCAGATGAAATGTGAAATTGCCCTCCTCCATTCCATACATGGAGGGCAAGAAGAAACTGAAGAGGCAAGCCTCTCCAGATTAGTAGATGGCAGGTTTACTAAGCAAGAACACTTACATGCAAGGCTTGATTTGGTGACAGCAAGATGAGTAGATCTCCGCCCGCACCCACAAGAATCTTACAAGTTTATGGACCCTTAACTGGGTTCAGTCGGATATTCAGTCAAGATGGTCTCAACAACACATGGCTCTCTCAGGTTTGCATCCTTGAAACCAGCTTCTACTGTGAGAATGGTGGGGAAAGCGTACATTCCAAGGACAAGGAAGGAGGTGACAAGCCTCTGACTGCCCAGGCCCAGCTCAAGGGTCAACGGGCTGTCACATTCTTTCAGTGACCTCCTCCAATAGAATGAACAAAAGCAATTATGATAGGATATAGGAATGAATCCACCAAATTCAAGTGGCAGAGCCAGGATCCCAACTCAGGCCAATGTGCTTCCTATTATTACATGATAATGCCCTACCAACATGACGGTGATGCACACTACAATAAACCCTCATTGTAAGATAACTTGCATAAAAATACATTCTGAAGATAAATACATTTCTCTTGATCCCTGAATCAATTTAGGCTTTTGAAACCTGGAAAATTACTCATATCATGTAGTTTCTCAACTAGATACTAAACTATGGAGTTGTAAACTGCACTAATTTTTGAAATCAAAAGCTTTAAATTTTAAAATAATTCTTTTTTAAAAGTTATTGGGCAAAATGTATGCTTAATCCACAACTTTTTCACGGGGCAAACCCACATCTAACAATGCTACCTTCTCACCCCTTAGACATCTGTATGCCCTTTATATTACTATTTAAGAGAATACAAGGACATAGTCTTGGAAAGTCAACCTGGTAACTCCCCTTCTACATTTCATTCTCATTAAAACCCAAAACAATCTCAAATTTTTGTTTCTAATTTCTAGCTAATTATAATTTGATTCATTGCACAATGTCTGCTGGCTTAATATCAAACCATGTAAAAACATACATACATATATAAATATAATCAGAAATTAGAAACATAAGCATCAACCAACCACTCATAAATAAATAAATAAATAAATAAAAGCAAGTTCTTCTACTCCTGGATTTAGAACTAAATGGTTGACTTTAAGCAAACCATTTATGACTCATGTTTTGGAATTTTCATTACATAAGTAGAACAAAATGTCAGGATGTGAGGGAGGGAAACTACAAAAAATGGCTCCATAATTTGGAACTTAAAATTAAAGTATTAAAATGTTATACATAACAGATATAATACAAGTTTTTAAGATCCTGTTGTTTTGCTTCAATGCTAACAAATAACTATCTGATAATAGTTTGGCTTCCCAGGTACATTTTCTTTCAGAGAGAGCAGTAGTGATCAAGATCAACTATTGACTAGCATGAGTATTCTGGTTCAGTTCGCAGTTATAACCCTCACTGCAGATTAAAATTAAAATTACCACTTGAGTTTAGAATCAGATTAATGCTTTGAGCTAGCGTGAAGCAATCCCACAGAACCTCACAGTAACATTATCACCTGTTTTGTTACCAGCAAAATTAAGAGGATAGATAAACCAGCCATACTGTCATCTCTTCTCCCAAATGCAATACTGTTCAAGACTAAGATCAAATAGACAAAAATATTAAGCAAATAAAAGGAATGATGATGATGATGACAATGATGATGACAATGATGATAATGAATATGTCATCCACAACATTAACAGATTGGTTGTATTACCTGTATTGATAATGCCTCCTTATCTATAGATAGCAGTCTCAATATCACTTAAACATATGTGACAGAATTAAGAATTAATGACTTACTGGACGTTTATTTAAATCAATCCAAAATGCTGTATCAAATTTAACCTAATTTGAATGCATACAATTTGTCAGCTAATATTATAAGCCAATGTCTTAAATACATAAGGAAAATTAAATTCATGGGCTATTATACTTTAGGGAACATGTCTGCCTTTACTAAAGTTATTGAAACCTTCAGGAAATGACATGCTCGAATTTCTTTTTTAAAAAAATTTAAGATTTTACTGGTCTTAACCTTAACAGTAGATCAAAAGGCTCAGGTGCATCTTCATATACTGACACCAGTTATTGGTGCATGAGCTATTACTTAAATTAACAAATTACTCACCCTCACATTAAAGTGTATAAATTCAGAAATTAGATCACTTTTCTCTTCTGTAAATTATCCCACATATAGTACCTAGCTATATCTTAAATACATATATAATTACTCTTCATAATGTATTTGTCTATTAAGAGAAAAAACACAAATGCAAAAAAGAAGTATATAAACTAAATTTTAAGTGAAAACTGAATCATAAGGTATTCCTTTATTTTCTTTGCAGTCTTATCAAATATTCATACAGTCCCCAAGAAGGATAAGAGAGGAAAAAAATATAATAATTCAAAAAGCTAACTACCTTTTTATCCACACATGTGCTAGTGCTTTTGGCTTAGCTTTAGTATAATTATTAGTGTAAAATAAAGAAAAAACATAACAGCATCTAGGTGAGAATTTCTACTATATATCTTTAATGTATGGTGCCCATTAATTGATAAGATAAGGAGATTTTTAATATAGTTTTACACCTATAAAATGTGAAAGCTATATATTGTGCAACCTCAGATTGCAGAAACAGATGCTAATCATCTCTGCTGAATAGCCAGAGATAGTATGTACTGTCCCATCAATTATGCAGAGCTAAAGTGCTGAAATGCACGATTTCATCTACCACATAACAGGCCAGCTTGATCTGAGACATCAGTTTTGTGAGTCTGCTTTTACCCTTCTTTAATTATAATAATCAATTATTTAAAATAACAACATACCAAAATATCAGTTATCATGATTAATCACCCTATCAAAATTGTGTTTCTTTTTTTAACTATTAACATTTTCACTGCAAGAAAGAAAAGAGCATTATAGAGTACCATGGGACACAGGGCACAGTATAAATCAGTTTCTCAATCCAGTTTCAAACAGTAGCCCTCATGTCAACTTCTTCATTTGTTTCCCCAGACCCCTTATCTGCCTCAGGTTGCTTTCTGAGCCAGTTATGATAATGATGCTGAAAAATCAAAAGTGAGGCTCAGAACTAAGTGTTGTTTCTCAAAGCTTCAACAAAAAGGAGTGCTGAGAATTTCCCAGCTTCACTATCTACAAAGTTGAGCTTCTGCTTCAGTTTCCCAGCCCAGACTTCTAAACTCTGCCCTGCATTCCCATCTACTTTGTTGAGGTTCTGATGCTCTGTCAGGATCTAGCCAATTATCTCTGCTGTCCCTCAGTAATGGGTGAGTCCTGCTAAAGCATGTCAGAATGCTAGATCCATCAAATGATGCCTGCCTGACTTCGAACGGTGGGGGCTACTGGACTTGTCCCATTTACTAGACCAGATATCACCAACTCCCACTCACCCTCATACCCGGTCCCCACCTCATCTTACCACCCTCTTGGAGTTTTTCTCACCTTTATGAGTTTTTCTAAATTAAATTCATCATTTAAAAGCTGAAATTACACTTTTAATAAAGCACAGAGGATTCACTTACTTATCTAAACTGATCTCTGGACTTCACCTTACTAGAAGCTACATAATCCTCACTACTGATTTATCCATTCCCAGGAGCCTTACACCTAATCCCACTAAGCTTGTGTCTCCCCCATTTCAAGACGGCTTTCTCCCTAGGTGCCCATTCCTGAGCTAAGGGTTGTCTCCAGTTTCCTGCTTATTTTAACCAATTCAACAAACATATACTGAGCACTTGCTGTGTGCTGAGCATTCAGCAATAAAGATAGCAATAATCCAATTCTATAAAGTGTCTACCTTACTGTGGCAGAGACAGCTAGTTGTCCAACAGCAATAATTCTCTTCTTTTCAGTAATAAAACTCCCTACTTTCATCTGAACACATGGCTATCCAGCTAGCAACTATATTCCTTAGTCTCTTTTGAAGCTAACTATAAAGTGGCCAGGTGACAAATTCTGGCCATTGGGATGTGAGCAGAAGTGACATGTGCTACAATCCAGATTGTATTACTAAAAATGAAACTGATTGTTCTCCACTCTCCTTTCCCTCAGACTGAAATAGAGATACTTTGGTAGTAAGGTAAGTTCTGCAATGGCACCTCAAATAATCTCATGGCAGAGCTACCCATCAGCCTTGGAATCACCTGCTTACCTCTAGATTGTTACATGAGAAATAAATTTGTATCTCATTTAAGCACTGCATTTTGGGTCTCTTTGTTATAGGAGCCTAGCCTGTTCCCAAACTAATACATCGCCACAGGTTTCCTATGACTCATTCAGATGTTCCTCTGGGGTGTCATTCTTTAAAGCAAGGATCAGCAAAATTTTCTGTATAAGGTCAGGTAGGAAATATTTTAGGCTTTGCATGCCACATACATCTCTCGTGCATATTCTTTTTTATTTTACGTTTTATAATCATTTAAAAATGTAAAAATATAAGGTGATGGAAAGAGAAGTCACATTAGGTGGTGAACTTATACATCAAGTTGACAACGCACTGTAGAGTTGTATGCCTGAAACCTATGTAATCCTTGCTAACAGATGTCACCCCAATAAGTCTAACAATAAAAATGAGTTAAAAAAAAAATGTAAAAAACCATTCTTAGCTTAAGGAGTCATACAAAAATAGATCCCAAATTTGGCCTGCAGGGACATTGTTTACTGACCCCTGATGCAACAAATACAGATACAATTTCCCCTAAATAAACAGCAATTTTTTATATCATTAGTTAGTTATGTTTATGCCTAGAAAGAAAGACCAAAACAATGTGGTAAGAGGCTTAGTAGGGAGAGCAAGTCTAGATGCTATGGAAGCAGAAAAGGAGGAAAATACTGGCTGAGTAGTCTTCATCACTGCTATTAGTATGTATATTTTGGATCATAGCTTATCTTCTCATATTTTATGATAAGCTTTCCAAGTACAAGGATCAATGCTGTAATTCTCCATTTCGTCATAGTCCACATAGAAAACATTAAGTATTGCCAATTGTCTTGTTCACTGGTGACACTGTCACTTACTGATATGCCTTCCCATGACAGTGTACTGCCTATACAAATAGCTATGTAAAGGTTACAGATTTATTTTGCCTTCAAATATTCCTCTGCATTGCCACCTACTTTAATATTATGACTTAAAAGGCACAGAATAAAAGATAACCCCAATGAACTACACTACAATACATGAAAAAATCTACAAAAGTGATTTCCATTGATAAGTATTAAGACCAAAAAGACTCTCCTTTCCCCTTGGAATATGAACTGTCAAGTCTGCATTGGGATGTTAGATTTATGAAAATAACTTAGTCTTTTTCGGCATTCTGAGATGAGCACATTCCTAGAAAAAAGGGATAATAAAGAGTCTCAGTTAATGTCAGGTTCAAACTTTCCCCAAAGATGATCACAGTGAGTATTGAGTATTTTCTGAGAAATGCTATAAATTTCTGGAATGTCAAAGAGAATAATTTCTAATTCAATGGCCAGAAACAGATAAAAGCACTGAACTTTTCTTCTCTCAGTTCTACCATTAGTTTTGGAAATACAGTAAACTCTTCATTAACCAGAACTCAGCAACCGGCACTCACAAGCAACTGACAAATAAAAACAAAGAAATAATACTACGTTTACCTGGCATGGGTGCCGGTTAACTGAGAGTCTACTGTAGCTATGAAGTGACCCACATAGAATGTTTAGAACACTTAACAAATTAACGTCCTTGTTTTTCTTTTTTTTTTTCATTTTCTGTGTAAGATTAGATTTTAACAAACATCCCAGGCAAATAAGTCTACACAGTGGTCTACAGATAATTTCTCCACTATATTTTACACTGTTCAAAAGACAGAAGAACTGGACATGAAAATAATCCTGGACTTATATTGCAGTCAGGATGTAACATGTCACATCCCACCTTCTTGACAATACTTTTCATGACAGTCCATAGCTCTAATTGTTTACTATGTACTTTCATTATTGTTCAGTGTCGTCCTTTGTGCTGCCTTATCCATTTGTTTCTTGTCTAACTGCTTTATATGCCAATCTTACATCCTCAGAAAGACTGTTTTTAATCTCCTTGAGGGCAAAAAATGTAAATAATAATTCTATTCCAGTAACTACCAGTAATGATAACCCAAGACCAAGAGAAGGCTTTCAATAAATACTTTTTGAATAGAGTTAATTTTTCTTTTCAAGGTTTGGAAGATAAAACAGCATACCTGCCTTGGCTGTGTGAGGACAAGGCACTTCCCATCCCTTCTAATTCTCCAATGAAGCAAGGTTTACAACCCTGGACCCACTTCATTGCTCTAGGCAATACCTGATAATCTCGCACCCAAACACAATTTATCCTGCACAAAGGTTTATGGAGAGGTCCTGGGAGGCAAGACCCATACTAATTATGAGATCCAGCTATCTCATTAGTGCAGGCTGGGAAAATTTAAAACTCTACTGAAACTATAGTATCTGAGTGCAATTTAAAACAACCTGCTTTCTTTCATCCCAGAATTTCCTATTTGAATGCTACTCTAAGTCACACATTTCTTCCTCTTTGGTTCATATTCCACTTTCACAAAAGTGTTTTCTTTCTAGCATTTGGCAGATAAAATGGGTATTTCTACCTTAGTACCACATTTAGATATGGCTCTGAATTACATACAGATATGTGAAAGACATATTTCTGTTTCTAATATAAGAAATTGGGCCCAAATTTCAACAATGTATTTTTTAAATGCCAGCATCCAATAATCCATTCACATATTTCCTTATTTGAATATCTTGTCTCCCTCATCTGTATAACTTCAAATTCACTCACTAGAAATATACTCTATTTTCCGATTTCTTATTTTTAGTATTGTTGTTCATTCTTTCCTATTGTTTCATAAAGCATGTACATAAATGCAGAAAATATAAATGCATTATATAATTATGTGTGTGCACATATACATGCACATACACACATACACATTTTTGCTATGGTCAACCTACAGTTTATACATGTGGTTGTTGCAAACATCCTTGATCGTCAGTTTTCAGGACTTTGGTCTGCATTTTTACACGGAAACAATATTATACATGATAGGTCCTCAGAAGATTCAAGTTACTACAGTATGCTACAGCTGATTTAAATCCAATAGATTCTTATTCATGAATCCAGTAGGCTGAACTCAGAAATACCTGGTACCTCGATGGGAAAGGGAGACATCTGGAAGCCAAGAGGAGAGAGAGGGATGGAATAACCGAACAAGCTATAGACTAGACAACAAAGAACGGAGCCAGCAGTTTATATCTAGTACTCAAAAAGGTAAAGGTGAACTCAGGCTTGGTTCAAGTTGGGAAATTCAGGCAAAGGAAGCAGTGTGTGCAAAGCACAGCGGTGTGCAGAAGCATAGCACATTCAGGAACCTACCAGTAGTTTATATTGCAAAAGCATAAGGCATGTGGGAGGGAGGGAGGTGGGAAATGGAAGGGAGTTTGGAACAGATAATGGTTCTGAGATCAGCCTTTTCAGAGACACTGTGTTACTCAGACAACTGTGGGACTAAGATGAAACCAAAGCCGAAGCCCAGTTATATGAACTGGTCCAGTAGAGTGGGGCACGAGGAAAAGGCACGACTCAGTAGGCATGTAGCAACACAGAGTTTTTCTTAGAACAACAGGTACCAGGTATTAGCACAGTGAATTCCAATCAGTTGTACTCTGCACTGTTAAGGCGGGGCCCCAATGTATTCCTTGTCCTGGTCAGAACTGGCTCAAGAATTGGAAATGATGATTAGCATACAAGGCTTCTGGATCCAAGCCTCAAAGTACTGACACAGACCACCTTTTTACACCTTGTAAACCATAAACTCCCAACTTAGGAACCCAAGAAAATCTGCTCCCTAAACAGCACCTGCAAAGGGAAAGAGACTCTCCTTCCCTTAGCCATAACAGGCTATAGGACTCTGATATGCTCCTGGAAATTCTGAAGGAATACAGGAAGGAGAGTATAGATGAAACTCAGGGATCCCAGCACTGGTGAAAAGAAACTAGGATAACCAACAGCCAGTACAGGAGTAAGAGAAAGTCCCGGGACAAAGAGGACTCTAACTGGAGAGCCACAGGTATGAAAGGGACCTCCCTACTCTAAAATATGAGTGGAGATAGTGGCAGTGTCTGCATATGGATTGGTGTGAGAGGTTTGTGATGCTAAAGTTCAGGTAAGTGTGATGGGGAAGCTGGGGCTAATTAATATTTTTTTCTCTTGGTGGACTCTTGTAAGTCTAAAGGAGAGGTTTTTATAATAGAAAAGAGAAAAAGAGGAATCTTGTACTTAGGAGCAGAGAGACATATAAGCTTGAAGTTATCCCAACAGTGACACGTGCTGTCACCCCTAAGGAGCAGTGGTCACCTCTACAGCAACCCTGCAGTCAGAAACATCCAGCTGCTCAAGAGGGGGACCAAGCCTATTTTGCTTCTACTGTATACTGAGCATCTAGGATAGGGCCTGGCACATAGTGAGCCTTCTACTACTATGTATTGAATGAATAACAAGAGCCAGCATTCACTGTGTACTGCGAGCCAGATGCAACGCTGATCACTTCCCTACATCATCTCTCCTCATTCTCACCATTGCTGTGCATCTAGACAGCTACCTTTGAAGCCAAACACTATAGAAGAATAACTTAAAGTATTTTTTAACAAGTTGATTCATATTTTCCAGATACTTTTTCCAATAATTTTGGAGCACTCAGCACTACATTTGAGGTTTCTGACTGCTAAGGCCCTGACTTTTCTGTACCATTTTTGGCCACAGCATTGTTCCTAACGGAACTAAAAAATGGATTAAATAATCCATATGAAATCAATTTGAATTTCTATTTGGCATTAAAGACTTATATTGTGCCAGTCTTATTATAATATCCTAAAATCATCTTAAAGTAGAAGCTTAAATCACTGGAGAATAGCTTCCTAAAGATGTGAGCTCCAACAGCAAAATGGCCTTTGTGAAACCCACATGGGGGTTACTTGATTGTAACGCTGCGAATGCACTTGACACAAGCCTGGATTCTCTAAGGAAATGAGCAAATCATAATTTCTCTCTCATTGAGAGCTTATCTCTCTCATTTTTTCAATTTATCTAAAAACTAAAGTCAGAAGGGTTCACAAATCTTTCTGCCTGTCTTTAGTATTTAGAAGATGCAATAAATATCCCTGATTAAAGATAATAAAGCCCACTGAGAAATATGGCACAAGAATTGGGTATCATGGTGTACCCCAAAGCACAAAATGGATGTCTGAAATTGTTTCCTTGTAAGGTCAGCAAGAGCACTTATATTGTTAACTACATTGAAAAAGCACCACCTACTACTCATGAAGAACAATTGTGAAAAATGTTTTTCGTAAGTAATGTTAATATGAATTATTAATATGAAGGTAATACACAAATTGTGAGTATTGATTCATCAATGCACAAATATATCTACATTTTGAATAAGAATTTTTTAATGTGTCTGCACTATGGAGTCCATGTATACTGAATTTCTATGTCATTTCCATCATTTCCTACCTTAAGTGAGTTAATTAAACTCTCCGGGCCTTGGTTACCTTTGCTCCTGCCTATAAAATGGGAATAATAGTATAGAGGGTAACTGTCAGGATTTATAAATATATATAAATATATACATACCACTTCAAACAGTGTTTGGCACATAATAATTGCCCAGTTAAAATCAATATCTCTCTCTCACACATGCATACACACACACACACATGCACACACACACACACACACACACACAATTTGATATTCCAATAATTCAAATTCATATGCATGGACAAATTGTGTGTGAATAAATAAATAAATGAATAAAGCTGAATAAATAAATAGGCAAGCCACAATACCAGATAACAGGACACGTCTATAGCTCTTCTAGCAGAACTAAAAACTTACATTTTTATTACATTATGAGTGAGAGAAAAATCACAGGAAGACTAGAACACTCCTCTAATAGATATAGATATGTACAGTCATCTCAACATATACGTCATCAGCTTTTAATAGCCACAATTGTAAAGGAGTTCATCAACCAAGTGGGAATATGTTGAACTATGAAATTTTCTTCTGCTGGTCTGGGAGCTTAGCTTCAACATCTGAGAAGGAGGAGGACCTGATGACTGCAAGATGGCAATTTGCAGAGTGTGATGAGGGGGTTTAATTTTGTGCCTCTCCCACACCTCCCCACGCACTTCAATCTGTGCCACATGAGTGAATTTATATTACACCACTTCCTGTTCTCATTATGATCTTTGTAAAATTCTTCTCTTATTCCTTTATACCATCTGTGAAGGATTATTCTCTATCATTGTACTAATTATGCTTCTGCAGAATATTTATGTGCATCTTTGGTAACCTTGGTAATCCCAAACAAAAATTTTAAAGAAAATTAAGACACTATAATCATTATTAGGAAAACCAGTCTATGTTTATGTTTTCATGTTACTTAACAACAATAATAGTAACGAAAAAGAAAACTATACTAGAGGAAAACAGAGATGATCTATTACATACAAATGATATGCAACGTAAAAAAAAGTATTATTTGAAACAATGACCCAGATCGAAGCTTTAAATATCCATAAGATTTCTCTTCATATAAGTTAAGAACATAAATATTAGTATGTAAAAAACAGTAAAATTCTCTACTATCCTAAAAATAATATCAACATTTGAATAATATCAAAACACAAATGCTTTCTTAAAAGGCTCTTTGGTTTTTTGCAATGTGTACTCGTAATAACCTAATTCAAAGCTCCTTCAACTGTTGGAACTCTTTTTTTCCAAACTTCTAACACTAATTAGTGAAATTTTCACTTGAAAACTATCATTCCCTCAGTTTGCTGTAAAGGCTATAATCATGTTGAAAAGTTTTCATAATGATTTCACTGAAAAAGACCGTAATAATTCTGCTCTTCTTCCTCATGATAACACTATTTGCCTGCCATCTGGGGACACAGTATTGGATTGCTTCTCTGGCAGCTGGGTTTGGCTGTATTACTTATCCCAGGTTTTCTCAGCTCCTCCCATGACCAATGAATGCCACACACTTGCAAGCAGATGCCATAGGTTGGGTTGCCATTCTGATTCTTAGAATTCAGTGTTGTCTTTTTGTTGTTACTCTTTCAACCTCACCCTGGGCCACTTTCTCACATGTGTGTTGTATTCTTTCCACTCCAAACCACTTTTTATTTTAAGTAGTTAATGTCTCTCCATAACCAAAAAGTCAAAATCAGAACTGCCCCAGAGTAGTTTCAAAATGTGTATCTATTGCTTTGATGTTGAAATGTACTTTTCTAAGTAAAGTTTTTAATTTTTCTTTCTGAATGGCATAATATATACTGTGCCTGCTTTTAACAAACTCTAAGTAAGCAATGAAATATAGAGGTTTCCTGATTCATAGAAATTTCTACCACTTTTTTTTAGATCTCTAGCTAAAACTAATTGTAGTATAAGTAAATCAAAGGTGCCACAGAAAATGTAGCAACTCATTTTCTCTTTTTTTCCAAGGCAGGAATAGGTCAAACACAAGAAAAAGAGGTAGCTTGTAAAATGCTGAAAATGTCTGCCTAAGGCACTTGTTTACATGTCTGAATTTGAGAAGATAAGTAATTCTGCAAAACACTAGGAGCAATCAGACTCCTAAGCTTGATATTTTTAATATTCTGAAGTAGTATTTTACCATTGGCATAACAACCTAGTGGAGGGAAGCCATAAGAATTTCATTAAAATTCAACATTTTAAAACAAATAAACCAGTGAACACTTGTACACTGGGCAAGGCCTCTAAAATCTATTAGCTGAAAGTACAATGGATAGAAAAAAACAAATTGGCAGGCTTTATTGTATGACATTTCAAAATTACTGCAATCTTCCTGATTGCCAGAAGTAATTGAACTTAAAAGTGTATTCCATGGTCCTTTTCATAATCCTTTTGCTCTATTCCTTCCTTGTCTCAACTTTCTATAAATCCAATTCTTAAATATTACATATCTTCAAGAATCTAATTGACTGGTAATACTACTTACATCTTTCTTTCCAGAAGGATAGCACACACTTCCTGTCCCAGCCATAATGCAGGAACAGCTATCAGACTTACCCTCTACTATATAGAACTATAAAATTAGACAAAATATAGAAAGCAAGTATTTTTAGTCATTGGACAGCAGATAGCACAGAGCTGTGATCCTTGAGAGAAACTTGGCTTTCCATCCAGGTGCAGTTTATAAACTGAAGCACAGGAAGTAGATGGAGATCAAAGACAGAGCAGAGTCCAAAAGAGATGTGTGGAGGAATAGCTCTGGAATCTGCTCAGGGTTCCCAAGAACTCCATGAATTTCCCAAGTTTGGTCAATTACTAAGCTATGTAGGCACTGGGCAAGACTCTACTCGATAGGCAGAGAACAGCTCCTAGAGTCCAGACTTCACACATGCTGGGAACCACTGGGTTATGACCATCCGGAGTGGAGAGTCATTTCTGAACACCAAGAGCACTCCAGCCCAGAAAAGCCATGCCTTAGGAGTGAATCTAAGGTGGACCAAATAGAGCAGCCATCCCCCCACTTCACTAAAGACCCCTTTTCCTTGTTCTTTAGCTCTTAGTTTCACCTTTTCTTAATCGCTCTCCTTATCAATTTTCTCTGGCTCCTCACCCCGAGCAACAGACTTTCTATCCTGAAACTGCCCAGTGACAAGGGCTTTAAAACCTATTTCTCTGATCAATGCCTTTAAAGTACTAACTGAATAAATTTCTCCTAATCTAGAAACCATCAGGATACTAGCAGTGCCCCAACAAGGCTTCCAGCCCATCTCAACCAAAGGAGTCAGCATGGCAGATCTCGAGACCCCTTCCCCTTTAGATCAGATAGGGTGAGAACTCTGTGAATCCCCAATAGGTAGGGACAACGACCATTTTCAGCAGGAAGCAGATACAGAAGATGAGACCTTCAGCCCCTCAACTTCCCATGGAGATTTGGGGGGATCACGCCTCTCAAGAGGATGTGAGGAAGGTAGATAGAATAGGGAAATCTCGACCTCCCCCATGAGACTGCCTGCTGGAATTGTTATGCCTGGATACCACCCTTTCACAGGTAATCCCTGCCCCAGGCTAGGCAGCCACAGGAGGAAGTTCCACACAAAGACAGGGAAGTCAGAGGGCCCAAGAAGCCCACCAGCTTGGGCCAGCTCCTAACGTCTGCACGGTGAGTTACAACCATCTTCATTTCACCTAAACCTCATTATACCATCATTGTAATATCATACATATGTCCAGAAGTTCATTAATATCATAACAGACTGAACTCTGGGAAAGGGCATGCGCAGTCAGAAGGCAGACCCCTTGTCAATCAAATTTGTCAATCAAGAGACTCCACGCCCAGAGGTGTCTCCCCTGAAGACTTAGAATAAAAGCCCCAAAGTCTTGTTCATTGGTGTTCCTGAGCCACTTTCTTTGCTCGAGCCCACTCCTACCTCTCTGGAGTGTACTTTCCCCTCAATAAACTATCTCTTTGTTTCACCACTTTACTTTTGTGTGTGTCTCATTCAATTCTTTGCTCGAGATACCAAGAACCTGGACAACGTGTCGACAAGGATACCCCATTTTCCGATAACAAAACAACTCTAGCTCTAGCATAATGGCTACCCCAAAGCTACTTCAACAAAGCCTAAAACCAAGTCTTAACAGACTAATTATAACATGATAATCCTCCAGTAAAGTCACTATCTATCAGGAAAAAAATAACTCAGCATTTTTAGAGGAAGACAACAAAATCCAGTAGAATGCAAAGAGTCTACAATAGCCAAAACAATACAATCAAGAAGAAAGAAAGGGAGAGAGAGAGGAAGTTGGAAGACTTACACTATATTACATCAAGACTTACTATAACACAGGACAATGTGGTATCAGAATAGCTCAGAGTCTAGAAACAAAGGCATATTTATATGTTCAATAGATTTTGAAAAAAGCATCAAAGCAATTCAATGAGGAAAAGAGAATGTCTTCAATAAATCATGCTGGAAATACTTAATGTCCACATGAGAAAAAAATCATCTTTGAATGCCACCTCATACCATAAAAACAAAAGTTAAGATGCATTATAGACCTCGATGTAAAAACCATAAAAAGTAAAAACTATAAAACTTTCAGAAAAAAGCACAGGAGAATATCTTTGAGAACTTGGAATAGGCAAAGATTTATGAGACAGAGCACAGAAAACATCAGCCATAAAATAATCAAAGATAAATTGATTACATTAAAATTAAAAACTTCTGTTCACCGAAAAACTTCATTAAAAAACAAACAGGCAAGTCTACTGGGATGAATAGTGTCCCCCAAAATTCATGCCCCATGGGAACTTCAGGAAGTGACCTTATTTAGATTTAGTTTAAATGATACTATACTGGATTAGGGTGGATCCTGGGGGCCCTAAATCAAATGACTAATGTCCTGATAAGTAGGCCTTGTGAAAATACAGACTCAGAAACACACACATTCACACAGAGGGGATAAGGCCATGAGAAGATAGAGGGAGAAATGGGAAAAATGTGGTTACATCAGAAGACGTAAAGAACTTCTAAAACTCTGTAATTTTAAAAACCAATAAAAAGTAAGTAAATCAATTTGAACAGAAACATCATAAAAGACTTGAATGGCCAATTAGCATATGAAAAGTTACTTAATATTATTCATCATTAGGGAAATGCAAATGAAAGTCAGAGGAGATTACCACTATATACTCATTAGAATAGCTAAAACACCCTAACAACACCAAATGTAAAAGAAAATGGGGAGCAACTGGAACTTGCAGACATTCCTGGTAGGAATACAAAATGGTACAACTGTTAAGAAAATAATTTAATAGTATCTTACTAAATTAAACATACACCTACCCTCTAAACCAGCAATCCCACTCCCAAGCTTTTACTTAGAAAAAAATGGAACATATGTTAAAAAAAAAAGACTTGAATGGAAATTTTCATAGCAGATTTAATCATAATAGCCAAAAATGGGAAATAATCCAAATATCAACAGGAGTAGAAAAATAAGTTCTGGTACATTTATACAATAGCATATTACTCAGCAATAAAAAGAGGCAAATTTCAGATGTACAACATGGATGAACCTCAAACAAAGGAATCTAGACAAAAGAAACTATAGACTGTATGATTCCATTATACGAAACACTTTAGAATAAGCCAGATCAAGCTATGGTTGTAGAAATCAGAGTTGCCACAAAGGTGGAGGTGGCAAGGGGTAATGGCAGGGATCACCTGGAAAGAGGCATAAAGAAGCTTGAAATTGTTTTTATATGAAAAACGTTGGAGTACCCAGTATGATGAGATATGGAATTCATAGGTATATATATTTGTCTAATTCATTGTGTTACACTTAGTGTTTGTGCATTGCACTATATATACTATATAAATTAAGACGTGAAAAATATTTTTAAAGATGAGCACAAATATACATCTACTCAGTTTTAAAATCCAGTTCAAAATCTTAAATAAATCATTAATTTAGTAGGGACTATTCATTTCTGGAGATCTGAACACAACAAATCTCTATTTTCCTTCTCTTGTTAATGAAGAATAACACCCTATGAAAGAGTTTATCTTTGTGCACAATTGATAACAAAGGAATCTAGTTTTTAAAAATAGCAATCGGTACCCATTCTATTATTTCAATTCTGACAAGCCATAAACTGTGAAATAATTCCAACCTGTCCCTTACTAAATATTTTTGGACATACCTTCTAAATCCCCTATATTTTCCATTCAAAATAGAAATAATATGAGTCCTAAACTTCTAATAAAGTTTCTTTAATCTGGGATGACCTTCTTTTTCTATATAAACTAGAAAATGTTTAAGTCACTTATAATTTGAAAAATGTATGATTAAATGACACAGGCTCAAAAGTTTGTTCTAAAAAGCAAGCTGTCCGATCAATTGTTATACATGTCAAACAGATGATTTGCCTCATCACAAGTGAGTGTACATATAAAAGGATAGAAATCATTAAATGAGCATAGCCTGTTTTAATCAGATATTATAATTCCTTACTGAAAGTCCACCAATTATATGGAAGGGGACAGAAATGAGAGACAGTATCCAGAGCTGTGCTATTCAGCATAGTACAGAGTAGTATATAGTGTGCATTGTGACATGCAGTGTAGTGTATGGTGACTAGATAAGCACACTAGCCATATGAAACTATTTAAATTTCAGTTACCAAATTTAAATAAACTTACAAATTTCAGTTCTGCATTCACACTAGCTATATTTCAAGTACTCAATAGCTACACGCAGCTAATGGCTACCACATTGAACATTTCCATCGCATCATTCTATTGGACAGCTTTGATTTAAAAAGAGAGTTGGAGATAGGAGGCAATTCTAAGGATAAAAGATATATTTTAAATTCAATGGAAACGCAGTATTCTGAAGTGAAGGAAATGGCCCGATAATAGGATTAAGATTTGGAACTTTGTGAGCCAGAGATTTCTCATAAATCTCTCTCTCTCACACACACACACACACACACACACACATACACACACACACACGGCAAAAAAAACTAGGGGTCAATCAGTTTTATTATTTTGTCTACTCTCCAGTCATATAAAGGTCACCCCAAAGAGTGTATGGGAACAAAATTCAATTTGCTTCCATTTCTAGGGAAAGTCTTTGAGCCAAGATGTACTTTTTCTTTGACTGTCTTGGTTAGTCTTCATTTATGTCAAGGGTTTAATAGTGAAGGGTTTTAAATGCAAGATTTTTTATTAAAAAATGGATAGGCCTTGAGATCATCATGCTAAACAAAATAAGCCAAACAGAAAAAAAACAAGAACCATATTACTTCACTCATATGTAAAATATTAAACTGAAAGCAACAAAGAAACAAAAACTCATGGACACAATCAATAGTTTGATGGTTACCTGAAGGGGTTGGGGGAGAGGGTATGAGAGGAGTTGGGGGGAGTCAAATATTATATATGGTGATGGAAAGAAAACTGACTTTGGGTGATGAACACACAATGCAACACATAGATGATACACCTGAACCTGGAACCTATGTAATTTTTGCTAACCAATTCACCCCAATAAATTCAACAATTAAAAGAAAAATGACTTTAGCTCCATGCTAAGGCAATGCTTATTCTGGATGTAAAAGAAATGCTAATATAATAAAAATGGAACATTTACACCAAGAGTATCAATAGTGAGTAGAACCCTTGAAGTTATTTACGTGTTCATATAGACAGTTTAAGGCCATTTAAGAGACAATTTATAGGCTAGATGTCTGTAAAAGTACTCTCTTAGCATCTGTGATTCTTTATGTAAGTATATATTTAGAGATTATCAACCCCCAAAGACCACAAAAGTTCCTTTGGACCCATCATAGTTAACGATGCAGTTATCTTAAAAAATTCCAGCATTGCCAGGCAGCTATGGTGTCAGTGTCAACGTGGGCGTTCTGTTTTTATGAAGATTCTCAATACCACAGATGGGAATGGCTTCTTTGGTGCCACTGTTTTCTAATCATATCAACCCACTAAGAGAGTCCTCAGTTTATGGATCACTGAGTAATATTGATTAGCACAGTTCCTCTAGAGGTATTATCATTTGTCATGTCCATATTGTTTCTGCTGGAATCTATTGCATTTTAAGTTGCTACAACAGTTGAGTAGCCCAGATTCCAGGTGAAAAAAAAATCTAAATTGTCTTCTATAATCTCTCCTTTCAGACATTATGCCAAAGCATTAAGACGTCTTATTGTAAGCAATGGAATCTATTTAAGATAAGAGAAGCAAAATTAATCCTAAACATATTTTTTGAGTTTTTCTCAACCCAATAATTTTTAAGTTGTCCCAATCATCATCTTTCATGTTCCATTTGACCTCTATATGTATAATACATACAAATGTTACCTGGGATTTTTCAGTTATATCACCTTGCGGAATAAAAAACAATCCCTCCACCATGGCATTCTGACACTTCACAAACAATATTCTGAAGCCAGTGTCAGCCACAGGTCTTTTGAAGGTGGCTTTTTAATCTCAGAATATCTTGTGGGAACAGGAGAAAGAGAAGCTGATTGTCACCAGGCAAAGTTTTCCCCCATATATACAATGCCTGATACTGGAACTCCAACTACTATTATATAACATTCTATGCTTCTAATAGCTCCAGGGCTGACATGGCATGACAAAAAAAAAAAAAACAAAAAAACCCCACAGTCATAAGGTAGGTTTAGCTATACATCACCACCGTCACCATTATTACCATTGGCAGGGAGGTGATTCATCCCATGTCAAGCTCACTAGTATACTGAGGATGCAAACAGGGTTAAGAATAGAATACTTTAATTTTCATTCTTCCAAAGTAAGTGTATTCAAGAATTGTCTTATGTATATGTGTATTTTACTTCTATTAAATCTATCTTCCAAATTAAGATACAAATTCCATAAGTACCATGACATATATCGTATTACTATTTATTGTTTAACTCTACTGAGACTAATACTAGATTTAACACAGTGGACTTATTTCTATTTTCTTATGTGTAACAGGGATAACATTTTATGAATTAATAATACACTTTACTGAATGCATTCCCCTTTGCTAGCCTAAGCATCCTTCTGCCTAGGAGGAAGGTTTTAGCTCAATACGGAAAAAAATGCAAAGAAAAAAGCTTCAGCAATATTCTAGTTCTTTAAATCAGAAATAGGATTTTTACATACTATTGGATAGCCTTGCAAGCCTACTACTATCTCCAGAGAGGATTTTTATAAATTTCTTACTTATATACACCAGCAGCTAAGCTTGTTGAATGTGGCTCATAGAGTTTCCTAGTAGTGTACAAAATATATCCGTTTCACCAATGACAGAAAGGAAGCAAAAAGGAAAATGTTTGTTAATTTAAAGAACTTAAAATTAACAAACACCCTTTATAAAACTATAGGGGCTTGTGAGGGAAGAAAAAGAGAAGCAAAGAGGAAAGATTTTCACTTCTTGGGACTTTGGCCGGGAGAGACGGAGTTGCATTTAATAAGTGAGGGCATCATAGACAGGAGGGGAGGCCTCTTGCCAACTGCCCTGTGACCTTGGGAAGACGATGGCCTGTGGGGCTGCACTGCATCAGCTCAGGGCATAACTACATTAGAGTCAACTCACAAGTGCAGCAGGCTAGGGAGGAGGGATAGCCTGCTGTTTACTTTTCCCAAGGTCTGGCTGGGGACTTAGCCAGTGAGCGTGCCAGAGAGGCGATGAGGCGGCTTTGCAGAGAGCAATGAATGCAGTAGGCCTGGCCACCCAGGTTAGAGTCAAATGGGAGTTAGGGCCAGACCTCAGGAGGTTCTACAGCAACAGCAGGACCAAGATAAGGCAGTCAGCCAGGGGAGACCAGTGCGCTTAGACTGACCTAACAAAAAAGCCAGTGTGCAAACGACAGCAGCCACAGACCTGCGCCACAATTGCCGGAAGAACAAGCAGCAACCAGTGAGCATCAGGGACAATACTCCGGAGAGCAGCAGAGGGATGTACATAGGACACACACACACACAGAGACACACCACAGAAAGAGAAACCAGAGGACACTCTTCCCAAAGATCCCGAGTCTTTCTTTTAGGCAGGAGGTCTCTCCCCCTGAACCAGCATCATTTTAGAAAAAAGCCAAAGGGGCATTCTCTGAGAAACTGGGCTTTTTTATCAACAGACTGATTACTCCTTGAAGCAGCAATCACTGGGCAAAATTGATTTGAATTTTTTTCAAATTCATTTGACTCTATTTCAACAGTTCTTTAAGGCAGGGGTCATGACCTGCCACTGGCCCATCCATCTCCAGACATGTAAATTTGAATTTTAATAGCTTGAAGTGAAGCCTGCACTTTCCATTTAGCCATTGACCTTACTAGTCCTTATAATCCCATACCTAGTTAAGTGAATTTATTTATGGTATTTGCCTGACCCATGTGAGAAATAATTTTGTGGCAGTCTGCTTTAAAACTTTTAAGATAATTTAGGTCTGTTTCTTTCAGTTGAATTTACATGTTGGAAAAAAGAAACTCGCAAATTAAAAGTCTTTTTTAAATTACATGGGGTTCCCGGGTGGTGTAGTGGCTAGGCTTCGGTGCTCTCAACACTGCGGCCTGGGTTCGATTCCCAGCCAGGGAACCCCCCCCCAAAAAAAATAAAATAAAATAAAATAAAATTACATGGATGTAAGGTGTCTTGGACAAGACACAAAGTGCACAAACCATAAAAGGAAAAAAATTATAATTGGACATTATGAAAAATAAGTATCTCTTTTCATCAAAGGACTCCATTAAATAAATGAATAAATAATTAGAAATAAGGACTTGCAACAAAGCCTTGGCAATAGCATTAAGTGGAGCCTACTTCCACAGGGACTCTATAAACCTTTGGCAACAATGACAATAATGTAGATGTCAATGAAAGGGAACAGCCAACAAGATCAGTAAGGAAAATGCAATTTAGGAGGAAAGTGGTGAATTCGGATGAAGGAATTAGATGAAACAGAAAAATACAATTTGGCTTTTATCAGGAGGATGTGGGAGTTTATCTTACGTACAGCATACTAAAATATCTATATTGCATGTGCTTATATAACATATTATATAATACATTTATGTAGCTATGAATGAAATTAGGCTAGAATGCTATGGGTATCGTATTGATCGAGTACTTTCTCAACACTTTTTTGTTGTTGTTGTTCAAAGAATCAACCAGAGAACCCTAAACCTTACTTTGTTTATGTGAAATACCTGAATCCATCTGGTTAGCACACTCCTATCCCGGAAATAGTAAAGAATAACTGATTGGGTTACTCTTGCAAACTCACCCACCCACAACCACCCACCATTATAAATCAGGAGGAGTAAAGAATTCACATTCACAAATAAGTATTAATGGTAAACTTCAGAAAGGATTTGGTAAAAGATTTGGTAAAGTCATTTCTATGTATTTTCTTTCAGAATAAAAGTGAAACATTAAATGGACTAAAACTCCAGACAGGTCTAAATTAGGATTCTTTGCTTCTGATTGCATGTCAATAACAAGATATATAAAAATAAAAAATAGATAACCCATCACTATTAGTACATAGTAATACTAAACAGAATGGTATAGATGAAATAAAGCATTATCTTGTTTCCATCTTTTTTAGTATTCTACTTATTACTATGCAGTCATTTTCACTTTTTACCAGATAGAATTAAACGATAGCTTCAAAGATGAGAGAGTGCTTTCTAAATCAAAATGCAAAGTAAAAAGCTAATGGGTGTATCTAGGGGAGGGAATACTGGCTGACTAACATTTATTATAAACACCATTCCTCCTACAGAGGGAAGAAATGCCATGTGCAAAATGGTCTATTTCAGTTTCAAATGTTGGCAGCGATCTGAACCAGCGAGAGACCCAGTTCTGGGGCCAGCCGTACCCAGGTCTTTTCACGCATCACATGCTGGCAGCTGAATCTGTTTTGCAGCATCTTATGCCATACCTTGTTCTTCCTCAATACCTACAGTGCCCCAAAGACGGATTTTGCCCTTGAAAAACACTTATCTTTTGTTAGTAAGTACATTTCATTTTACTTTCTCTAATTAAAAACAAGTCTTTCTTCAGTAAGAATTAAGAACATGTATCTCATATTTCCTATTGTCTTTGCTCATATTTTATAGGTTTGTTTTACAATGAGTCCTCTCTATTTAATTCATTAAAATATAAATGTATTCACTATCTAATGGCCATCAATATCCACAGAGTATTTGACTTACTTTTCTTCATTGAAGGGAGAGCCTTTTCCCTACATCTCGATTAAATGATATGAAAATTTCCTTACACACTATTGAAAAAAAAAATTTAACAAGTTATATTTTTCTTACCTGCTTATTTTATTAAGACAGTGTGGAAAAAAATTAATTCTCCACTATCTCCCAGTAATACATATCCATCATGGCTTACATAATAAATGCAGAAAGACTACAATGAACTAGTTCTACACTTGCACCTCCGTTCTGCTGTTTTCCCCTGAGAGAAAAGCTCTGTTGCACACAGATGACTACCGTTTAAACATTCCCTCTAGTTTCTTCATGAGGCAACTAGGACAATGTTTACTTAAAACACTGCATTTTCTTATCTGAGGTCTATGTAATTCACATCCGTTCCAGAAAGTTTTAGAAACAAGACCGGGCCTGTAAGTTTCCATAGCCTAACTGGCCTTTTCCCAACTTTGCCCTCTGACTTTACTAATTTGCTGACCAAATTAACCAAAAGTAGCCATCCATTACAGAGGCGGGTTCTCCCCACTCAACAGTTTCCTGCCTGGTCAACAATTCACACAGTGAACACTCATTTTTTTCCATTAGTCTCTGAAACATGTTCTAATTTGGAAAGAGTGTTATCAAAGAACAATTTAAATTACCCTATTTTCACTGAAAATGCAACTCATTATTAAAAATTGAACCCACAGTAGCAAAGGGGTAAAAATGTACTATGAGGTGCTTTGTTGTAGAGAGGCATCCATGATAAGGATAATGAAATTTTTGTAGCGACTTTTTAAAAATTGACCTCTGCATCAGAGCCTTAGTGTCTTCAAGGTGAGTGGAAATAAATATAAATCCATTTGGTGTTCTTTTCTCTCCCTTTGCAGGCCTCATTTCCTGCAAATTCCCATTCTTCAATTTCATATTCCAACTCAAGTTCTTACATCCAATTCATTTTAACTTCAGTTAATTCTTAATTTTAATCCATAACATGGTAGTCTTATTTTTTTAAAGTATAACTTACAGTACTGTCTATTCAGGATTATTTTTTCATTATAGAAATGAGTGATAAATTTCAGAAGAATTTGGTGAGGAATATGGTAAAGGCAAACCAGATTTGAGTTAGAAATACTAAAAGTCCAATTAAAATGAGTTTCAACTTCTGACCCTTGAATTTTTAGGTTAAAGCAATTTGATAAAGTCATTTCTGTGACTTTTCTTTCAGGATAATTATAAAACTTTAGGTGAACTAAAACACTAGCAAAGCCCAAGTTTGGATTCTTTAGACTCAAATTCGGATTCAACAGTCCTTCCTTTGAAAGATATTGAAGCATTTCTCCCCCTTATTTGGGGTATGATGTTTCTATTGCAGTGAAAAAATCCTTCATTTGAAAAGCAAAAACATAAAGCCTAGAGTCACAGTGCTTTTTTAAGATGCTGGAAATTATTTCTTAATTATTTCTAAATTCACTTGGAACATCAGGGGATAGAAAATATTAACAAAAGCCATAACACTAATAATTACATTTCAACAAAACTTTTGAAAATCAGTCTCAGAAGAAAGAACCAACATGAATGATAATATAAAATGAGCTGCCTCTGTGGTGTACTTATACACTTTAATAAATGTATATTTATAACATATATTTGACCCTTGAATAACAGAGGTTTGAACTACGTGGGTCCACTTAACATGTGGATTTTCTTTCAATAAATAAACAGTCAAGAGGCTTGGTGTCCAAGACTGGGACTCTGCGCATGTAGAGGACCCACTGTACGCATTGTTCTTTGCCATTTTATGTTAAGAGAGCATCTATAAATACTGGTATCCACAGGAGGCTTGGAAATAATTTTCTGCAGATGCCAAGGGATGAGGGGCCACTAAAGTTTTGAGGAGTCAAAAGTTAATGCAGACTTTTGACTGTGCAGGGTTGGTGCGTCAGACCCGCTGCATTGTTCGCTGTAGTCATCAATTTGATTAAATGTGGTAAGAATACACCAAAGTGTATCAGTGAACAACAAATACATCCTCCTCCAAACAAAGTCAACAGGCTCTCAGGAAACATTCAGGTTTAACATTCAGTTACTAGGACCACTGCATCTCTCATTTGTAGACTACAGCAACCATTTTTATAAGCCTTTTTTTACTTTATTTTTAACAATCCCACAGTCTCTAGGAAGAACTCTGCTCAGTTACAAGTATATGTAAACATACAGAACTCATAGTGAGAATGTTCAGCTACCAATTACTGCTAAAAATTTAAATAAATTCTAAAAATATAAACTTTGTTCCACTCTGAAATACCTAATATGTTTGGCACTTCTTCTGGGATATTTAATGGTCTATCAGCACAATGTGTTAGGCTGCAAGAGCATAGAATTAGACATAGTGCTTGCCTAGGGGATTCTCCACTTAAATAGACAAGCAAAATAGATTAAACACTAAAACAGCAGTGTATGGAAGAAATAAAGTGGATCACTACCATTAAGAGAATGAATATTTATAAAAGAGATACACAATGCATACATAGCACAGTAGTAAATGACAGGATATCTCTCAGTAGCAAACTTCAGAGGACTAGAACAACCCAAGATGCTTTAAAAAAAAACTGGTTTGAAGAGAATATTTTGGAATGTCAGACAGATAAAAAAGAATATGCTCTCGACAACAGAGGTTACAATAAAAAAAATAATTAAAGAGAAAAGAATAATTTACTTTAGTTAGAACCAAAGTGATCTTAGAAATCATTCAATCTAATCCCCATCCCCACCCCATTGAAAAATGTTCCCTGATATATGCTCATTTAATCTGCTTGAATATTATTAGAAGTGTGTTTATTGGATGGATGGATGGATGGCAGCATGCATAGATGGATGGATGGATGCATGCATGGATGGATGGATGGATGGATACAGTATATGATATTTCTTAAAGTAAGCCACTTGGTTTTTAGAAACTTTATTTGTTGAAAAATGTTTTTCTTACATTGACTCAAAATGTCTTCTGCTTCACTTTCTTTAACAGGTCCTTTTTTGCCCTCTATAACACTACTGTCCAGTAGAAGTATGAGAGCCACAAATGTGAGTCACATAAGTTTCTACTACCACATTAAAAAAGTAAAAGAAGAGGGGAGGAGGACAAGATGGTGACTGGAGAGGAGGTCCCTAAAGCCTCTCCCAGAAAACACAATTGAATGGCCACCCAGGAGCCAAGAAAGAGGACCTTGGGTGACAAAATACGGCAGCTGAGACATCCACGCATTGCAAGTAAACACCTAAGGGTTGGAGAGAAAGGGGCGAGCGGGAGAGAGGGGAGGGAGCAAAGACGGATCGCAACAGGACCCGATCGTGGCTGACTGCAGTGCATGGGAGGGGAGAAGCCAAGAAGCGACAAGAGGAAAAGCCCTAGCAAAGTGGCAGAACAGTGGGAGTCCGTTGGGGAGCTGGGGTGGGGAGCTGGAATTTGGAGCAGGGAGTTGGAGACAGACCTTGGGAGCCAGCCTCTGGAACTCTCGAGTGGTAGCAGGCTGAACGAGGACTCTGAACTGCAGAGAGGACATCTTGGCTCTAGGCTCCCTTGGGCCCCACAGCGCAGGTGCGCGCGACTCCTGCACAGGGCTGCGGTTCCTGGTCCCGGCGGCTGTGGAGGCGGACTGGCTGCCAGCGTGCACAGCTCCTGTACAGGGTTGTGGCTCCCATTCAGGCCCGCTGTGGAGGCAGACCGGCTGCCACGCAGGCAGTGCACAGCCCCTACACAGGGCTGCGGTTCCTGGTCCCTGCATGCTGCGGAGGTGGACCGGCTGCCAGTGTGGCGTGCGCAGCTCCTGCGTGGGGTTGTGACTCCCGTTCCCTGCCGGCGGCGGAGGCGGGCCGGTTGCTGGCGCAGCCTCCGTGGCTCCTGCGCGGGGCTGCGGCTCCCATTACAGGCCCAGAGGTGGGCCGGCTGCCTTCCTACCATAGGGTCAGACCCACAGCTTCAGACTTGTGTGCACACCTGCTTGCACACCCCTGGGTCCTAAAAGCAATGCGAGCCTGCAGAATCTACCCCAACATTTGACCAGGGAAGCAGGCCCAGGAAGAAAGGCAGATTTGATAGCATTTGCCTCAGCCAGCAGGAGCAGCTTGGCCCGCATCACCCAGCTTCCCCAGCATAGGGCAGAAGGTGGAGCTGCCCCGGTGTGCCTTTTGTTGGCTTCTCCCCTTACCTACAACCTCCCCATCCGACTAACTAACTACAGGAAGCGGAGAGACGATGATAGATGTGTACCACCTCCAAACATAACAGGAGACCAGAAATAAGAAATAAACAACCCCTCTCTCTCCCAAAACTTGCTCCCCACCCCCAGTACCACCTCGTGTCTGCCCTACAGCAAGACACCACAAAATACCAATCTGGGTTCCTGGGCACTACTGAACATAACCCTCATGTCAAAGAGGAAGAACCCAGCAGACAGGATGAATTCCTTAAAAACTAAAACTATTCAGAAAGAACAGGACATTTATCAAGAAAGCTTCTTAGACCTAGAAGTTTCCAAATTAAATGACAGAGAATTTAAAGTAGCCATTCTAAACGCTGTGAGAGAAATGAAAACATACTGGCAGAGCACCATGGCTTACATAAACAACATAAAAAAGGACATGAATGACATAAAAAAGGAACTTCATGAACAAAAGGAACAATTTAACAAAGAAATTCAAAACATAAGGAAGATTGAGATGGAAATGCGAGAGATAAATGATACAATAAAAGAAGTGAGAAATGAAATAACTGCCATAGGAAACAGGGCCAACCAGATGGAGGAAAGAATTAGTGATATCGAAGATCAGAACATGGAAACAGCTCAGAAAGAGGAAGAGAGGGAATACAGAACCAAAAGGATTGAAAGAACTCTACAAGAACTATCTCACTCCATGAGACAAAACAACATCAGGATACTAGGAATAGAAGAAGGGGTAGAGCATTCTACAGAGAACATACTCAAACAAATAGTAGATGAGAACTTTCCAAACCTATGGAAAGATCTGGAACCCCAAGTTCAAGAAGAAAACAGGTCCCCTAGATACATGGACCCTAACAGATCTTCTCCAAGACACATGGTACTAAAGATGTCCAAAACTAAAGACAAAGAGACAATTCTCAAGGCAGCCAGGGAAAAAAGAACTATAACCTTTAGAGGAAAACCCATCAAACAGGCATCAGATTTCTCAGCAGAAACTCTGCAAGCCAGGAGGGAGTAGAATCCAATATTCAAAAATTTAAAAGA
>PVJL010006537.1:0-90638 GCA_004026885.1 Lyroderma lyra
GTCACATTAGGTGGTGAACTTATTATGCATCAAGTTGACAATGCACTGTGGAATTGTATGCCTGAAACCTATGTAATCCTTGCTAACAGATGTCACCCCAATAAGTCTAACAATAAAAATGAATTAAAAAAAAAAAAAAAAAACTTTCCCAAATCATCCAGAATTTTAAACTGGTTCAGTCATTATTTTTGCAACCTCATTGATTATATATTATAGAAGATAAGAAGTTCATTAGGTTACATTCAGGTATACAGGAAATACGACCTTTGTATTTCTCAAACAACCTAATTTCTATTTGAGAGTGTCACTTCTTTCTTTTTCTCCCCAAATTGCAGGTTCATTCCAGGAATGCTTAAAATAGCAATCAGTTCTCAGAGTCAGAAGAGAAACCAGCCTTGGTTCCTCAGTCCTTCATTGAGGTGTACCTGATCCCAGCCTTTTCCTGCTTCTCCATCCACACTAGTTGCTACTTGGACATCTCCCACCCATGTCCATGAGGCTTCCTTGGTCCAACACTCAGTTAATTTCTTGCTTCCTCTTGAGCATGTGGGAAACATGCAGGCGCTCTATTTTGTGACTTTTGGGGGCCTCTGGAAATAATTAGGGGCTAAATAAGACAATGTTCTCAATTCACCTGATCAATCTATCCTACAGCCCCGGTGCCATGCTGGATTAAAGTCAGAACTGGGGGCACTTGCTACTTTGTTGGCATGAGACTCACACTCCCTGTGTGTGAATTCTTGGATTCCCCTCCCCCACTTCCATATGATGACTTACATAAAATGAGGGCAGAGGCCCTTCCTCAAGGACATCACGCTGTCTAAACTTGCGGACATCTTCATTTTCTTTCTTTCTTCCTCCCCACCCTCTCCCAGTTGGGGAAAGTTTTATCTAGTTATGGAGATAAGAAAAACCTACTCAGATTTGTACCCTCACAAATCTTTTGTTTATGCCCAAAGTTCTAGACTTTTAAAACTCAGAAATGAGTATTTACTCTTGTTCTCTGGGTTCTCCTGGGTCGTCATTTCTCTGAGGTTTAGTATATAGTCAGTCCCAGATGCTACTTTAATTAGATGAAGGACAATGTAAGAGGAATGTAGGAACACTAAGCCCATTGTTTCATGTATCAGCACAATATCTGCTACATTTATAAAAACACTAGCATTCTGCCAGAATACCATCATCCCACAAACATTTTATAATGCAGAGTACACTAGTTCTTTCCAATCATTTTTTTATATCAAAGTATCTTAAATTAGCTCATGCTCTTGAGTGCAAACAAAATTAGTTCTCTAACAGAGGGCAATCCAATGCAAATATAATGTGAGCCATATATGTAATTTTGAAACCCAGAGTGTATTTGATACTTATAACTCTATTTCCATTAGCCACATTCCAAGGGCTAAACACAGTAGCTGCTGTATTGGACAAGGTGACTCCAGCATTTTTAGTCTCATTGTATAGCAAAATGTCAGAACCTTCAAAGGTGAATAGAGTTTATTTATTTATTATTTTTTTGTTAATATCATTTTTTATATTTTTATATTAAATTTATTGGGGTGCAGTGGTAGTAAAATAATATAGGTTTCAAGTGTACAATTCTATACTACATCATCTATATATTGCATTTTGTGTTTTTATAATTAGATTAAAGGCTTTCTGATATTTATTATATTTTCTCCATTTGATTCATGTGGGCTAGCTAACAAATGATAATAAGATATCTGTATACCACACATTTACACACGCAGAAATGTGTGTCACAGTAATTACCTTGAAAAATTGTTTTTAAGTTTACGCAATTGATTTTTTAATTTTTTTTCTGTTTATTCAGAGTATGGCTCATCAGTAGTAATAAATAAGAATTATAATTAGACTATCAGTACATAGGGCCATTGTTTATCGGATGATAACTTTCTGGAAGAGAATATTAGGTAGGGAAATAGATAATGACAAGAAAAAGAAGAAGCTGAATATATTTTGAGACACTAGATTTTTTTATTTCAACTAAAGGTTTCTGATGATATTTAGCAGCATTGCTTTTGGAGGGCAGGGTCAGTATTGGTTTATGAAAATTGGAAGAAAATCTAGCAACTAGCAAAGTTCAAATAAAAGTTTTAGCATTAAAAAAGGAAATTAAATATCTAAGGAAACATGGCCTAGCTATTTTTAATGTAGTAGAGACCCTATCTGTGGGGGTACATGTTAAAAGCCATCTATACTAATGCTCAGATGGTATATTGCTGACATAAATTATAATTTTTTTTTAATGCAAGAACACAGGGGAAGTGCAACTTCTTGTTGAAACTTGGAACTCCAGTGAAATACTAAGTAACTAGGACATAGGTTATAAGGGTTGAATTCTTTATATGCTTTGATCAAAGGCCAAAAGCGTGGTTCTCTACAACCTTGAATAATTTGTCCCATTTTGATTTACTTTACAGTCATTCTCAACATAATAGTTCCCATAATGTTCTGGGGTTTGTGTTTTTTTATAAATATTCCTTGCACTATTTATCAGTTTTTAAATTCCTGGATAGCTATGGCGATCCCTTCCTTTGGCACTGATATTTGGTTATAAGCCACTTTTATAAATATAGCCTATATCTTCTACATAGTACCACAAACTCAATTATGTTCTAACTAAAGTGGTGGTTTGGCAGTCAAACAGCCACATAGCTAACAATTATACTGAGAACAATTAGCTCAATTTAGCCCTTCCTCAAGCCTGTACATTGTTCAAAAATTTATATATGATCAGCTGATCTTATCAGTTGTATAAAATTGATAGTAGAGTGATTCACTTATTTTAAACCCAGCACTATATAGTTCCCAAACTTTATGTATCAAACATTAAAAATCATAAACTTGATCAAAAAGCTTCTTGTCTTCAAGTGGTCCAGCAAATTAATTTTTATTGCTTTAAATGGGTGAGAAATGGTCTTCTATGAATTGAGATAAAAAAATTGGGGAAATTTTTATTCAATTTAACTTTTATAACAACATTGTTAATTGCTCAAACAGTTTCAAAGAAATAAGAGGAAAATTTGGATCCAATAAGAATGCAGCATTCTGTTTTGAAGAGCTGGTGTAATTTAATCTCATTCAGTAAAAGAAAAGAAAAATATCTATGGCGACCAAATTTTATGAGATTTCTTATCATGATCAATAAGAAATCTCATAAAATTTGGAAAATATCATTTAAAGCTCTGCTCTCCCTACAAAATCTCTTGAGAAAGTCTAATGAAAGCTTTAGATGTCAGAGCATAAATATAATCCGGAATGGTTACGAATGTATATTTATTAGATTTATTATTTCCTTTAAAAAACTTATGTAGCTGTCTAAGATTTATCAAAATGATGGATATCAGGAAAATAATCTATGGTTTTAATTGCCAAGTTCCCAAATCATAAAGAATGATTCTAGGATCAGAGGGTAAAATCTGTCCTTTGATCACAAAGTACAAACTTTATAGAATCTTTACTACCACAAACATGCACCTAAGTGAGATATTTTTTCACATAATACACAGTTGTGTTGTTTAGAGTATCTACAGAGAATTAAAAGCCCATATTAATATTTAACTATAGTAGTATCGATAGGTACTCTCCACTTAACAGAAATCAGTGACACCAAATAGGTGACATCTGTGGTATCACTACAGATTACAATTTTGTGAAAAATTTCAAATTTGGGAGAGAAGTGAACTTCTTCTTTTAACTGAGGGAAGTCTTATAGTATTTAAATTGATTTCCATAGCTTCAACTCTAAGCCAGTGACTCTCCAATTTATACCTAACTCCCAAGTTTCTCTCTTTGAAGATACAGATGCATGGATCCAACTAGTTTCTGAACATCTCTACCTGGTTCTCCCAAAAGTACCTTAAACTCAACATGTCTATCCTCATTCTTATCTTTTCTTTCTTTCACCCTATGTCCAACCTGTGGAGCAGGATGGTTTTGAATGTGGCCTGACACAAAGTCTTAAAACATTATATAAATTTTTTACAACCTTTCTGGGGTTTTGTTGTTGTTGTTTGTTTGTTTGTTTGTTGTTTTGTCTTAGCTCATCAGCTATCACTAGTGTTAGTGTATTCTATGTGTGGCCAAAAACAATTCTTCCAATGTGGCTCAGGGGAGCCCAAAGGTTGAATGCCCCTATAAAATAATGCCACTGTTTCTTCAGTTTCCCTGGGAAAACGTTTTGGAGATATTTTAAGTGGCTCTTTACCATCCACATTTTAATATTTATAAAAGTTATATTGCAAAATGGCATGAGATAGACATTGAAATATTTTCCTGTGTCTGGAAGTGATCAATACAAGAAGGGATTGTAGTGAGGACCTCATCTAGTTTTGGGGGTGGTGGTGAGACAGGCAGTTTTCCCCAGATACAAGAGAAATTACTTCGATGGTTTTCATCACCCAGAAGCACAGGAAAGAACTGGGAGAAGAAAAGTGGGTGTTGTGTATTCGGGATAGGCAGAGCTTGGAGGACAATCCTCCTAGCCATTTCTCACTTTTCCCTATAGAAAAGAACAGTCAACTTTTCTGTCCTTCTCCTACAATATTAGAGGTGTCAAAAATCTTCCCTTTCCACACGGAATTAGGGACCAGTGAAGTTGCCTGAAAGTTGTTGAGCCATCAAACTGGTAGAACAACCCATGTTCTTGGGTGTGAAGAAAAAGTCAAGAGAAAAGAAGGCAACAGAGACAGGGAGCCCCAGTAGACTGTCTGGATGACCACATAAGAACGTGTGAATTCCAATCTTTGTTTAGATGGGAAACTAAGGCTCAAGTTGTATTTCTGGCTCATCACTGTACCCGCACAAAGGACCATGAAAGAGGTCCTCGGCTAGAAAGGCCTTACGGTGAACAAATCTGCTGGAAATCTGGGAGTGAAGGGGGCGTGAGGGAGGCAGAAACTGCTTGATCGTCAGCCACATCACCCATGTCAGAGAGATGGTCTTGTGACACCCTCCAGATAAAAACAGGTGTACCCACAAGAGAACCAATACTTGGAAGTCTGTCTCACAGGTTGCTTTATCCTGAGAAGTACTGGCCGAAAGAAAGGGGAAACGTGCCTGCCAGGGGCAACTTGTGCTGCTCACGGAAGCCAATGTCACCACCCTTCTCCTACATCTTGTCGTTGCTAGATACAGGCTTGAGGGAGGAGAGGTGGAGGGCAGGAAAATGAAGAAAACCAACGAAAGCCCATCTCACAATTCTGGTCTGTCCTGAAGAAGGAGGAGCATTTTGAATAGGAGAAAGGGATTTTTTAAAGAACCTAAGTGACTAATTTATTATGAAATTATACTGAGATATTCTGAAAACTGATTCCCAGAAGAGAAAAAGAAAGTCCAGAATTAGAAGCAGTTTTAGAAGGATGAAACCATTTCACGTTTACATCAGTTTGTGTTGAGACTTCTCAGGTCAACGCAGGAATAATCGAGATTCTAAGTATTTCCCAGATTCATTCTTAACTTTTTTGTCCTGCTACAATTGCTATAGGTTGAGTTCTAGCTAATCACTTCTGACTCTGGCTATTACACTAGTTTTCTTTTTTATTCTTCCAGCCTGTAATCTTTCCCTAAATTTTCCAGCCTTTTCCCCTTCTTTCCTTTCTAAATTACAAATCTGATTGTCACTCTTCAGTCACTCTCAATTTATGCTTTATCAAAGCACATTATGATATGGCTTCATTCATTCACCTTTATCTGTTGCTCAAAATTTATACAAATATTACACAACCCTTAATTACTTACAGTCTCTGAACATTCTTTTCTCTCTGGGCTTATATGCATTTGTATTTAGATATTCTCTTTGCTTGACATACCAGGAAGTTCTGCTAGGTAATTCATCAGTTTTCAAGAATGACCTAAATGCTCACTAACTCGCCATAAAGACATCTGTGACTGGCTCACCTGTCCTCCCAGGTTCTCTCTGTACTCATGCTCAACATCACTACAACTGCTTCATGGAGTCGTTGTAATAGTTTGACATCACAAAATAGTAAAAATTACTGTCAAAATTAACTGGACTTTTTTTAAAGAAGAATCCATGAGAGAACTTTCTGTAGTTCTTAATATTAGGAAAAGGTATGCTTCTCTTAATAACTTGTTGGGCTTTAATATAAGACACTTAATTCTATACTTTCTTTGAAAGATTATAATACCCTCTATGGCACTGAGCAAATATAGCAGATTAATTTCTATTTCTTGAATGAATAAATAAATGATACAGCTTTCTTGCTTTGATCACTAGGAAGCACAAAACTACGTTTGTGGCCTGTTTTCAGCAACTACACAGGACTTCATTAACCTTAATGCTGATTTCACTGTATTTTTCTTTTACCCTCTTTTGTTCTTCATTATAGATATCAATTCATCAGTTTATTTTATTTTTAAAAATTTTCAATAAAGTATATATACATGACTCATTTCCTTCTGAAAGCAAAATAGGGTATAATCATAATTAGTGATTGCACATCCCCTAGCTAATGAAAGAAGAATGGATATAAATAGACCAGGGTAGTTTGGCCGAGTTTAGTAAAAGAGATTATTGAATTTTGTTTGCTTGTAAACATTGTTATGACAGAAAACAATAAAGTTTACAGATTCTACTCTTAAATTCATTTTTACTGTTACATAAGTCTAAACTTATACAGTCTACTAAAATATAGATATTATTGCTCCTTTAAAAGTGGTGGCTGGTTTCATTAGACATTCAGTGAAATACGTTCACATGACAGGTAAGAAATTATCAGAAGCATTATATCATTCTATTTTTACTGTACCAAATAGAATTTTCCATAAGCACAGGCATGATGAAGATCTAAAATTACAACAAATTTTCTATTTTGAATTTTCTCTTCTAAAAGGAAATGATTCTAATACAGAAGCTGTTCAGGACTCCCTAAGTGTGGTCCTTGTTAGGTTACTTCTCCCTTCCATTCCTCACCTCTCAGATAGGAAAGTTCTGTTGAATACCACAGGGAGAGGAAGTTCGTGTTATAGGAGAAAAAACAAACCAACAGATCCAAAGCCACGATTCTTAGTTCTGTTCTTATATTTTGCAGTGCTTCTGAATGAAAACATTTTCAAATCAAATTTTCATTCAGAAGCACTACAGAAGTTCTTTAGTAGAGATTACATTTCCCATACATTTTGTCATGGAAGCATAACTTTCTGTTAGGAATAGATTTCAGTTTAGTCTTTAATTTCAACTTTTCCTTTTATAAAACCTACCTGGATGGCAGGCAACAAGTCAAGGGCACAATTTAGACAAACAGTCTCTGAATGATCAAAGAATTTGCAGTTGGAAGGAAAGCTTATATGAGAGAATTGATAATTAACTAAGTTTTGGTAGTTATATTTCTCTGCATGTTTGTGCTAGGTTTTGAGATATTTTTAAAAAACATGGCACTAGAGAAATGGGGAATGGTGGCTTAAAAATATTTTCATTTGGACTATGTAGTATTTAAATCCTGGTGACAACGAACAACTAAGCTATCACATTCTATCAGTGGATCGAGGTCACTAATATGAAAAGAAACACACTTTGGCTTGACTCAACCAAACTGCACTTAAGTGTCAGTCAGCATTCTAAGGAATATAATGGTTTCCCTCATTTTACTTCACAACATCCCCAAGTGGCACACGTGATGATGATGATGATGAGGAGGAGGAGGAGGAGGAGATTGAGCCTAACAGAGGATAGGGACTTTTCCCAAGGGAGCTTTTAATATATGGCTGAAACAAAGGATTAGGGACAAAGGTCGAGAGGTAGCCAGAAATAAAAGGAAGAATATGAGCCAGATAAGGATTTGAAAACTAATAGTTCTACCACCCACGAACTTTAGGCCTTGGTAAATTATTTAACTTCTCTAAGGACTGCAAGGGGATAATTATACCGACCTCTCTATTATGAGAAAGAAATGGGGCTGTTTGTCAGAAGTAGAGGAGGTGTTAGATGTTTATTCAACATGTTAATGAGAAATTAATTAGTGAAAAGTTTGACTATGGCTTTTAATGAGGATTAAATGGATTAATATATATGACTTCCTAGCATATAGTAAGTACTAATAAATGTTAGGTAATAATATTATTATTCTTACAACCTCTAAATAATAATTATTAAAGTCTCTACACAAGCACAATTATTATTATTATTATCGTCATCATCAAAGTACCAAGTTTGAATTTCAGTTCTTAGCTTCTGCTTACTTGTTATCCCAATTAAAAATTAAAAATATCCAGCCTATCCATAGCAAAAAATTTCTCTCCAAAGTGAAAGCTGAGAGAAGGAAACTCTTACACTCTCATTTCTGAACATGCATATCTACTTGTAATTCACATCTTGCCTATTCTCTCCTAGTTTATTTTTCTAACATTCCGTACAGTATTTCATTAAAAAACTGCCAGTGAACATGGCAACGTTGCAAAACTTGTCTCTAATTGGGGCCAGCGATACACCATGTTCCCTTTCTATTAGCCCAGAGCTATTTCCTTGCTTTAGGAGAGATTTGACACTGCCATCCCCAATTCACAAACCCACATGTCACTGACACAAACCTGGTTTTGATCTTGGAGGCACCTCTTCCTAAACTGGTATCCTTGCTTTTAAGGAAAGGAGACCTGGTGCCTCTATCAGATATTATTAACCTGAGGAAAAACACAAATCCTGCCTTGACAGATGTGGCTTGTGACATAAGCATGCTGTTGTCTCCAAGAGTCTGCTTTGGACAAACAATCTGAAGGGCACAGCCCAGCCTGCTGACTGGCACTGCATATACAGGAAACCATCTGGACAAAAGGGTTGAATCTGTTTCAAATTAGGAGAGTGGAAATACAGTAAGATGATTGCACTGTGATTAAATAACTGAAAACAATTTATCAGCTCAATAAGTTGTCACACCATCTGTCACATAAATGAGACAGTAAAACAGATTTGACCTATAACATAGTCTGATGAAATGAAAACTGGATCTGATTATTCCTTTTTAAAATTCCCTGTTTTTATTACCTCTGTGGAAGGATCTTCTCAGTTTTAGTATTCATTCATTAAGAATTCAATTCTCTTCTTGAAATGTATGTGTTTTTTGCTCTTTCATTTTCTGAAATCCCATTTTAAGGAAGCACAGCTTGGAGACTGTACTGAAAAGTCTGTCATCTTTTCATTCATTCTAAGAATCAATGCAACTTGAAATGCCCTCAATTAATACTATCTACCATTGTTGAGGACTTACTATGTAGCATCCTAAACTTTTTCTAGGAAGTCTCATTTAATCCTCACAGTAACCAGACTAGATAGGTTTTATAGTCTCATTTTGTAGATAAAAAAAAAAAAATAATGTATCCAGGATCACACAAAACGTCAATGAAAGATCTGGAATTTAAAATCAGTCTTGTCCGACCCCAAAGGCTAGTTTTCATTGCTTGCTCTTCATTTGGATGCAGTACAATTAAAAAGAAATCCCTGAATATCATTAGCCAAAACCATGAGGAATTCAAGATAAGTGTGCAGTGGTTCAGGCTGGAAGATTCAATTTATAAGGTTCATAGTTCAGGGAAACAGAGTGTAATTATTAAAATTGAAATAAGTCCAGTTCCCACTCTACTGCCTCAAACTAATGAACGACACCGATAGTCCTACGGAAAAACCCTAGAAGTGTGTTACTGAGTGGATAAAGGAGCTACACATGTAAAGAACCCATGACTTATTGAGAGCATTGGAAAACAGATTTTTCCGCTCACTTCAGACAACTTTTATTATGATATTCATAGCCTGATGATAAGTGGAACATAGGAAATTCTTCAATCATTTTGAGATACATGCACATCCATAGCCATTGTGCCAATGATCAATTCGTTGCCTCTTAGCTCCAAATTCAGCCTTCTTTGTCCCCAGTCCATCCTTCTCTGCCCAGTAACATGTCTCTCCTTTGCCAGCTTGCACAATGCCCTGTCAGTAGAAGATGCGGGGGTGGGAGCACACTGCAAGAGGGCTTTCTTTCCTTGTTCTGGTGTATATCTCTTACTCCAACAGCTCAACTACTAATGGTTGGCTTCCTTGTTAGCAGGCGTGCATGCAGCTCCTCAACCATTGGTATGAGGGGGCTCAGTAGCATGCACCCTTCTAAAGAGCTTTGGCCAGTATAAGCATGGACATCTTCCCAGTGAGTCTCACCAATATCTCAGTTGGCAGCTTCTCTCTGAAATCCCCAGTGTGTGGTTTTCTTCTTTACAGCTCCTGTCTGCAGCACTCAGCAAACTTCACCATCCAGTGGGCACAGCCACTGCCTCTTCAGAGAAATCTGCATTCCAGCTTTGGGGTTGGGGACAATGCTTCCAAGTTAGTTCTTTCCTTGGCTTCTCCCTCTCAGCCCTAAAACTAAAAGCTGTTGTCTACATCTGCTATCCCTGCACTTCCATCTCCCTTGAAATCTAAATGAAAGCTCAAAAAAATCCTTCCAAGTTCCTCTTGTAATTTCATCTGTTCCTGAACATCCATTAATGATTTATTTAATCTCTCATATGCTTCTGGGCAACTTCTCCCTTATGTTTTAGCTCTAATAAACATGGATAGTTTCATATCATCCAGGGTGTAAATAAGACCACACTGTTTATTTCTCAAATTAAATAAGCATTATGTTCAAGACACTTAGAACAGGTCTAGATAAGCAAAAATTCCAGAATCATATTCCTGGTGCCACCTACTTGCCAACCTAGATCACCCAGGAAAATGAGTCCAGAGAATAGGTCCTTGGTCTTAGCTTCTCAAGAGAAGAGCGAGTGCTTACCCACTACACAAAGTGAAGACTTAGACCACCAGCAAAATAAGGGCATCAAGATGAAGAAAGTTCATTTTTTTTCTTTTTTTTATCTGAACATACAGAAAGGAGATATTTTGATTTTAGCATACATACAAGGTTTACATTTATGGTTTAGTATTGTCTTGAATTTATGTATGAGGTACGTGGGTGACAGTTTCCTAAACTTTTCAGGTGTCTGAGCCTGTGAAGGTTCAGCTTGGGAGAATCCTAGTGTCCCAGAATGCCTCACCGTCACTTTAAAATGACATATCTTGGAGAGTAAAGAAGAAGTTCTACAAAATTGCTTACCTTATTAGGAACCAGTTAAAATCAATCATGCATTCAAAAACATTTATTAGACACCTATAGTATTTGCTTGGAACTATGTTAGGATCACAGAATAAGTAAGATGTTAGCTATCAAGCACTTCATAGTCTAAAGGGGGAAATCAACACATACACAAATATTTATTTTTTAATGTAATAAAGCCAATAAAGATAAGTGCAAAAGACTGGAGTGCAGAGAACACACAGTTATGAAGCACCCTATCATTCCTCTAGTACAACACTCAGTACACCCTAGTGTAACTGCCAGCTGAATAAGTGTCTTGTCTAAAAGGCTGTAAGCTCCCCAAGGGAAGTGTTGTTATGTTCACTATAGTCTCCAAGTAACCAGCAGAGAGCCCAGCACATAATAGGCACTAAATAATATTTTGAATGAATGAATGAAGATTATTGCTACTACTACTACTAATAGTACTACCAATACTACTATTACTGCTACAACCACGACTACTAATACTATCTGGGAGAGAATATTAAGGAAGCACAGAATTATGTTTTAGGAGATCAGACTCTGGTGTCAGATAGACTTGATTACGAATCCTACTTCTACTAGTTACTAACCGGGTGAACTAGAGTAATACCTTTCTATGACTTTGTTTTTACATCTTTGAAATGGGAATAATAATACTACCTAACTGGTAGCTTTGTTGTGAAGATTACATAAGCTAGTAAACATAGTCACTTAGCACACTCCCTAAAACACAGAATGCACTTATTCAATGATTATCATTTTTATTAATATTACCATTTACTATATTTTCATTTTGTATTACATATAATGGAAGCAGAAGAAAAGTAGCAATATTTCTTCTCAATGTATTTTTTAAAATAATGCTTCACATTTGCTGACAATAGAGCATAGGGGCCCACCAAACCTTTCAATGAAAAGCTAATAATTATTAGTTCTGATGCACTAATAATTTTCACAATTAAAAATTCAAAGACATTTGTGTTCTTATTCAAATTTTCTACATTAGAAGTTGATGATGACAAATTAAGTTCGTCCTTCTAAACAAGGATTTAATTAAATTGACTTAAGGCACTAGTTTCAAAAATTATTCTCATCTCATATTAGAAGCCTTAAAAAAATACAAATATCCATTGTCCCAACAATTTTATTTTAGGAATTTATTTCAGGAATTTTATTTCAAGAATCAATCACTAGATATATGTAATGATTTCAATACAAGTTTGTTCATATTTATATTTAGAGTAAAATTAAAAGTCCAAGTATCTAATAATGAGAATCAGGTAAATAAATTATAACTCAAAGGAATACCATGATACCATTAAACATAATGGTCTCCAGAATATTCGTGACATGAAACAATGTTCACAGTACACAAAGTAAGCAAGTGTACATACAGTAAATTATGCTTACAGCTAATGCATATAAACCTGTGTGTGTTTTGCATATACTTATGTATTTATATGTACAACTATACTAATGACAAAGTAGAAAATCAAAATAGTGATAGTCAGTATTTTATTTAATCAGTAAAACAATTTTCTAGTGTCCTTTTCATGATTAATTTATATACTTGATTATATAGAGCACTTAAAAAAAATAACATAGCAGTACTTTCAATTTTATGACTCTAAAGAATGAAGGGATTTATTTAGGGTCTCCTAGTAAATTCTTCCTCAGAAGTACCATTTTAAAAAGCTTAACTGAGTGAACAACAATTAGTACAAAACCTGATGACCAATACATTTGTGCCCATTTGAACTATCAGAACTATAAAGATGTGTAAGGATATAATAATTAAGCCAATTGCTTTATTTTTAATTGTTTTAGAATGGAATTTTATATAAAGAGAACTGATTTGGTAATTGTGCATTTTTATACAGTAGCAAAAATTACTACTACTTAACTCTCATCTTGCTTCTTTATATATGTCCTTTGGAAGAAAATAAAAGTTATATATTTTTTATTGTATTAATAGCTCCATCTAGCTGTCAAATAAGCATCTAAGGTAGGCAGAATAATGCCCTTCCCCAAAATGTGCACATCCTAATTCCTGGTACCAGTGTATATATTACCTCACTTGGTGAAGGGGAGTTAATATTGTGATTGTAGCTAAATTGCTAATCGGATGGTTTTACAACAGGAAGATTATCCTGGATTATCTGAAGGGAGAGTATCCAATAAAATTACAAGAGGCCCTAAAAATGGAAGAAACAGATAGAAGAGGCAGGGTGATGCAAGGTGAGAAGTATTGACCTTCTTGGCTAGCTTTGAAGATACAGAAAAGGGCCATGAAGCAAAGAATATGGGTAGTCCATGAAAACTTGGAAAAGTCAAGGTCATATATTTTTCTCCTAGAGCCTCCAGAAGGAAGGTAGTCCTGCCAACACCTTGATTTTAGTCCAGTGGGACAAACTTCAATTTCTAATTCACAGACTGCAAGGCAAAAATTTGTATTTTTTAAGCTAGTAAGTATGTGGTAATTTGTTATAGTAATAATAGTAAAACTAATACAGCATCTCCAAACTTAGATCCAAAATTGAATATTTTTATCTTTGCTTTCAAACCTGCTCTTCCCACGGTCTTCCTCACTTAGAAAATGGCACCTGCATTCTAGCTGCTTAAGCCATTAATCTGGAAGTCATCTTCGAGTTCTTTCTTTCTCTTACAGCTGCAAGAATTCTGGCAAGATTTACCTTCTAAAATTATCCAGAATTTAAATACTTTTCACCATTTCTACCAAGTTATATATAGCCATCATTTCCTCAAAAATTGTGCTACCAATTCTATTCTCCCTGTTTCCCCCTTGGCCCTATCATAGATTCTTTCTCACATAACGTCAGAACGATCTTTGTATGGTGTATGCAAGTCATCTCATACCACTCGGCTCAACATCTTTCTGCAACTTTCCAACTTAATGGAATAAAACAGTTCTTACCATGACCTTCAAGACTCTATGACTTGGCTCCAGAAATCTCCCAATCACATTCTTTACCATGCTCCTTTCTGTCACTCTGTACCAGCCATATTGTCCTCTTTACTGTTTCTAGAACTTTCCAAGCATATTCCTGCTGAAGCCATTGTTTTTGCTTGTGCAGTGCTCTCCTCAATATCCTTTTACATGCTGACTCCATTGCTTCATTCCTATTTTTCCCTGATACCTGTTTAAAACAGTCCAGCCCTCACCCATCACTGAGTGTCTCCTTGTTTTATTTTTCCCTTGCGACTTACCACCACTTGATCTTTTACACTGTTTATTTCACCATTTGGATGTAATTGCTATGAGAACAGAAATGTGCTCTTTTTTGCACTTCCCACTCAACCTACTGAATGGGAAAAGATATTTGCAATGATATTTTGATAAGGGGTTAACATCCAAAGTTTATCTGATAGAACCGATAACTTTCTCCAAAGAGGACATACAGATGGGCTTTAGACATATGAGAAGATGCCCAATGTCAATAGTAATTTGTATTTGTGTGAATGTGAAATACATAAACTTGATACAAAATTAAAAATATAAGTAGTGGGAGATTTCTCTCCTATACTTCCCTTTTTCCCAAGATCACCATTTTTACTAGATATTCTTCCAGATAGACAAGAATATGTATATGTGTGCTATTATTGCTTTTTCACAAATGATAGCCTACTATACCACTAAAAGCATCATGCCTTTTCTTACTTAACATTATATCAAGATAGTTCCAATTCAGTACCTACAGAGCAGATAATTCTTTTACCAAGCTACATACACTGTACTCAACATTCTGCTATTGTTAGACATCTACATGGTTTTTCTACTGTTATTGTAAATAATACAAAAAAGAATATCTTTGCTTATGTCCTATGTATATGTAAGATAATTTCTAGAATCAAAAAGTATATAAATATTACCTTCCAAGTATATTGCAAAATTGCCTTCCAAAGACATCGAACCAGTTCCACTAATTGTACTTGAGTTGTCTGCATCACTATGCTCTCACCCAAACAATGTTTTAAAACCTTTTTATATTTGTAAATCTGAAAAATAAAAAATGGTATCTGACTTTGCTCATTTTTTTTCTGTTGCGTTTTTGGGCATTTTGTAATTAATTTTTTCTGGTTTTTTATGTATTAAAAATGTTAGCCCCCTGTATGCAACAGTAATGGTAAAAGTCTTCTTAGTTTGTCTCTTATCTTTTTATTATTCTTATTATAAATAATTACAAATTTTAAAAGGTAGTGTTTAACATCATAATAGATAAAATTCATTTACTATCTTCTGTGGTCTGGATTTGTTATCAGTCTTAGAATGGCTCATTTTTAGTTTTTTTTTTTAAACGCAAGGTTTCTTCCACTTGCTTGTTTTATTTTTCTTGTTTAAACCTCAAATCTGTTGAAATATAATAAATGAAGTACAGATTTAACCCTTTTCCTCAACCTACTTATTGGCTGTCTTTACTCCACAAGAGCCAATGCCACTTTGTTTCACATAATAAACTACAAATAAAAAATAACTACATATATAAAAATATATTTTAACAATCAGCAGGGCCAGCTTCCCCTATGTTTCTTCATTTTTCAGAATTTTTCTGGCAATGTTTGAGTCCAGAATTGTTTTTCAGAAAAGCAAACTTGTTAGTGTGCTCTGCAAAACAATAATAGTGGCAGGGGTAGTGGGATTTAGGAAGTATTTATTTAACCTAACATAGTCCTATTTAAATTTATATTTTAAACTTTAAACAATAAAAACTTGTTTTATGTTAAAAAAAGAAAGATAAGTGGCTAGGGGTACAAACATGACATTAAATTAACCCTCCCTCCAAAAAAAAAAAAAAAAAATCACCTCTAAAAGCAACAACATTCCAGTGGGTCTTTCCTTAGAATATTTCTATATTTGGGTCTTCAGTTGTTATTTGGAAAATGGAGCATATTATCTAAATTCTTACAACAAAAGAAAATTGTATTTTTTTTTATCTTGTGTCATGTTTTCTGATCTAGTTTCCACTAATTAAGCAGCAATTTAGTCCCTTACACTTTGAAGTTTCACTCATTACCTGGCCTCTGTAAGTCAACAAAAGGCAACATCTAAAGCCCCTCAGTATTGGGCCATCACTTTGGGGACTGCTAATTGAATGTAATTACTTTATTTTGTGCCAGGGTTCATACTTGTAACATTGCCTTGTAATAATTTAAATTGTCTGCATACTGCAGGGGACTGTTTGACGCCAGAGTGGAGACGGCTAGGCAGCCACTTGGGCCTTGGAAGCAAAGTCAAAAGTAAGGAGACATTGTCATTTGGCTACCTACTCATTAGCTGCCCTCTATGGCTGTCTGTTGTTTTGAGTGGACAGGATGTGTAGTGACTGAATCTTGCCCCTAAAATAGCTGTGAAAACATGCATTTGGGATGTACAGTAATTGGTTGCTTAGTTGATCACAGATATTTTTAAAGCCCTTGGGAAAAGGCAAGATATTTTTAAACCATGACATTGCAATACCACATTACTTTCTCTCTCTCTCTCTCTCTCTCTCTCTCTCTGTCTGTCTGTCTGTCTGTCTCTCTCTCTCTCTCTCTCTCTCTCTGTCTCTGTCTCTCCTGTGTATAAAAAAGAGAGAAATACAGAGGAAAGAATTCCAATGGAGCAAAGATCAGAAGGACAGAAAACTGCAGTGTTATCCTTCATTATCTCATATGAGGGATTAGAAGAATGGTGTGTCCTGGAAAGATAAAACCAAGTCCTCTTGTCATTTCCCTGGCCTGATATTTTGGCAACCACTTTGCTTCCAAAGAGAAACATCCCCAGGAATTCATTTTTTTCTCACTGCACGTTAGAAGGAAGTTTATTGTAGAAGGAAAACAGTGCAAGTCCGAAGTCCTTAACAAGCTCTGAAAAAGCTCTGACCCCACAGGCTAGGGGCAATCCAGGCTGAATTTTTGCCTCTACTTGGGTGATTAATCACAAGGTGAATCTGGTCTTACTAGCTCCAACAATAGGGCTTGTTTTTGGCTTTTTGTGGACAGCAAAATAAGAACATCTTCCCTGAGTGTCAGAACCCTCCCCTTTTGTTTATGGTGCCAGCAGGTCTACACACCACTGGCAGTTAAAGCTAATGTGAAACTTTTATTCTCAAATTACACTCAAGTTTAGAAAGAAAAAAATGCTACAGTTCTAAAAGAAAGAGGAAGGCATATGGTAACAGGAAAAATATCACTAATAAAAATAACAAGAGATTAAATTGGATAAAATTAAGTGTAAATCTTTGATTTACCTGAATCTCTTGTAATTATTATTTCAAGATGTCGGAGGAAGAAAATGACCACCGAAGTAATAGATGCTAATTTTTCCTAATACTATGTGTATATTTAGTGCGTTTTTTTAGATATAATTCACATTTCATAAAATTCACCATTTTAAAGTATATAATTCAGTGGTTTTTAGTGTATAAACAAAATTGTATGAAATGTATCTATATCACCCCAACATGAAACTGTATACTTGTTAGCAGTCAGCAGTTGCTCCCCATTCACCGCTTCCCCCACAAGCCCCTAGTAAGCTCTTTTCTACTTTCTGTCTCATTAATTTGCCTAATCTGGACATTTCATATAAATTGAAGCATAAAATATGTGGCCTTTTGTGATTAGCTCCTTTCACTTAGCGTGTTTTCAAGATTTATCCATGTTGTAACATCTATTAGTATCTCATTCTTTTTACGGCTGAATAACATTCCAGTGTATGGATAGGCTGCATTTTGCATACTAAGTCATCATGTGATGGATAGTGATAGGTTGATTCTGTTTCTAGGCTAGTTTGAAAATTACTGCTATGAGCATTCACATACAAATTTTTGTGTGGACATGTTTTTGATTCTCTTGGGTACATACCTAGGAGTGGGGTTGGTGGGTCATATGCTAACTTTCTATTTTGCTTTTTTAAGGAGCTGCTGCACTGTTCTTCAAATTACTGCACCATTTTACATTGCCACCAGTAATCTAAGAGAATTCCAAATTTTCCACATCAACAACCAAAACCACACCAACACTTGTGAGTGTCTATCATTTTTATTATAGTCATCCTAGTATATGTAAAGTGGTATCTCATGGTTTTGATCTGCATGTCTCTAATGAGTAATGACATTGAGCATCTTTTTATGTGCTGGTTGGCCATTTGTATATCTTCTTTGAAAAAATGTCTGTTAAAGTCCTTTGCCAATTTTTAATTGGGTTATTTGTCTTTTATTGTGGAGTTCTAAGAGTTCTTCATATATTTCAGATACTAAACCATTATCAGATATATAATTTGTAAATATCTTCTCCCATTTTGTGGGTTGTCTTTCCACTTTCTTGAGTATTAGTCAGTTTATATTTTCTTTAATTGCCTGTGCTCATCTTAGAAACTATTACTTAGTCATAGATTCCAAAAATTTACTCCTGTATTTTCTTCTAAGGGATTTTTAGCTTTAGTTCTTACATTTAGGTCTTTATTCCATTTTGAGTTAATTTTTTAATGTGGTACGATGTAAGAATCCAACTTGATTCTTTTGCATGATGATACTCAGTTATCCTAGCACCATTTGTTGAATAGGCTATTCTTTCCCCACTGAATAGTCATGGCATCCTTTTCAAAAATTAATTTAATACATATGGGTTTATTTCTCTCAATTCTATTTCATTGATCTATATGTTTGTCTTTTTGCCAGCACCACACTGTCTTGATTACTGTAGCTTTGTATTATAGTAAGTTTTGAAATTGAGAGGTATAAATCCTCCAACTTTGTTCTTCTTTCAAGGCGGTCTTAGCATGTGTGTTAGTTTTAACATAATTATAATCAAAGTCACAATAGAAATTTTTGACCTCAGAAACCCTGAATACATAATTTACTTATAAAAAGTATTTTCTAAAGATCTTATCATAAAAGTTTCAAATAACCTGAATGCCTCAGTCTATAAACCACTATCTAATAATAAACAAAACTTTTTAGTAAATGCCCAAATTTATCCAAAAGTCAATTAACATTTGGCAAACTAATGTTTTAGAATGATACATTATTGTGGGAGTAGAGAATACAATGACATGTTCAGGATCTTATACTAAGTGGAGATTTTGTGTCAGAATACCTGTGTTTTTCTTTCAGTTCTGCTGTTATCACTGATAACACAGACTGAGGCATTTTACCTTTCTTTTCCTCTCTGATTTGACTATACATCCATGTTTCTGGAAGGGAGAAAAGGGGAAGTGCTAAGCACATGCCTTCCCTCTAAAGGCTCAATTACACACATCACCCCCATTCACGTAGGGTTACCCCGAACTTAATTACATGACCATCAAGCTGCAAGGGAGGCTGAGAAATAGTCTCAATTCTGGGCAACCATTTTCTCAGTTAAAATTTGGAGGAATTATTTGCTCTAGATGAGACAGAAATGTCATATATCTGTCAAACTCCTCAATTAAGTCCCATTAGACCCTTACTTTATCTGCACAAATTGTATCTTTCAATCAGAAAGTTTTTTGCATGTTTTTAATGAGAAAATTTTTGGGATTACAACAATCTTCTCAGGCCCCCCAAAATTTTAGACTTGAGTTTTTATCAAAATACCACAGGTACTTGATAAATAAAATACTACACAGAAGTTTATATTTAAAAAAAAAAACCAAACAAACAGCATTTTTCTTGCCCTTAGCCTGCAATCTGTTTCTGTTTTTAAAGCCTGTGGTTGTTTTTCCATAACTGAGTATATTTGGATTTCTAGTTCCTATTTATCTTAGACAATACCTATTAATTCTCTGACATGGAAGATGAAGATTTTATTTAACTTACTGTATCCATTCCCCCATCTACTCACATATATCAGTGTTTAATATTTATTATTGCTAGTTATTTTATTGATTACTTTTATAACTTTTAATATACTTATGTCTCTGATTTTAAAAAATATTAAATTTATTGGGGTGACATTGGTTAATAAAATTATATAGATTTCTAGTGTATATAATTCTATAATACATCATCTGCATAGTGCATTGTATGTTCACCACCCAAAGTCAAATCTCCTTACCTGCTTTACCCTTTTCTACTTTCCCCTTCTGATTTTTATTCCCTTATTTTTTCAAAGTACTTTTGATTTCTCCTTTGTAAAATGAAGATATTAGTGCCTCCATCCTTTTCTCCCTCTTTCCTCTATTTCCCATTTTTCTGTCAACTACATTTTTACTTGTGCATTATCAAAATTGTGAACAATTTCATTCTGCCTCACAACTACATGAAGTCTTGATACACATCTTTCCATAAATTTCCTTTAAAAGTTGGAAATTAATTGTTGAATTTACATTATTATGGCAATGTAAATAATACACATATAAGTTGGGTCAAGTAATGTGCTAGAATCACATTTTCATATTTATAGGTCCACTGCCAAAACTGTTGAACAAATCAAAGGAGATTGTTCTTCACATTAGTGTCAAATGAAATGTTCTTTCTTATACCTCATCAATTCCTTAAAATTAGTCTTCATTTGAATCTGTTTTTAGGTTGAAACAATAATTTCTTACTTTTAAGTGTTTAATAGCCTTTATTTAATATCTTGCAGTATTTGTCTTTTTTGTGAACTATCTTTTCCTTTCAATTCTCTAACCCATCATTTATTCTATTAGTCCTTTCACCTACCTTTTTCCCCTTAAAGTTCCTTCCTCCAAAACTCTCCCTCCTTCTGGTCCAGTGAATTGGTTGCTTTCTTCCTGCCACTCAATAATTCTACAGGACTTTACCATAACTGCTTTTTGGGGTTGAAACTTTTGCCATTTGGATCAAAATGAATTCCACTTTTTGCTCTGTCATTTCACCAAAACATTTCCTATAACATCCTAAGAGAATGATTATGAAATATAAAGTCATTGCATTTGGTTTTGTTTGTAAAATTGTCTTTATTCTGTGTTCATGCTCGAATGCTAGTTTGTTGATAAAAAAAAAAAACCTAGGTTGAAATTATTTTATCTCAGAATTTAGGACACATTGTTCCATTGTCTTCTAATACACCGTATTAATCAAGAACACTAATTTGATTCTCATTCCTTTGTACACAACTTGATGTTTGCTCTCAGAACACTTTTATGATCTTATTTTTATTTTGGGTGTTCTGAATTTCATTCTTTGAGCTATGCACTCTTCAATATTCTCAAAGCAGTTTCAATGTCACTTCAGGTAAATAATGTGTTCCTTGGAGTATGTACCTTATATGTTTCAAATTATCAACTTTTGAAGAACCAGTATAAGAAAATCACAACTAATATAATCAAAATACCCTAACTATAGTTGTATTTTCTTGATTATATAGTTTTCTTCCCAAAAGATTCAATATTTAAATTTTAAAATAATAGCAAATAGGCTAGTGTGTGTGTGTGTGTGTGTGTGTGTGTGTATGTGTGTGTGTGTGTATAAAACTGGAAATGAGAAACTTTCTAAGCAAAGATCAAAGGAAAATATACAAAAGTTCATACATTTGATTATATGAATTTGGGAAGCTTTTATATTGAAAAAATATAATAAAAATAAGGCGAATTGAAAACTCAGAAAATTATTTGTAAAATAGTATTAGAGGTTTGATATTCTTACTATGATAATTAGCTCTTATAAATAAAAAAATAAATTTAAAAATACTGCAAAAGAAAAAGATACAAAGTTGTGAATAGGTAATTAACAAAAAGCAATGGAAAATAATGTATAACAATAATATTTATTTTCAAAAAAATGCAAAGAAAAATAGCAAAAGCCTGACTTTTTAATATATCAAGCTGGAAAACAACAACAAAAAAAACTAAGTCAAATTATTGTTTAGGAATAACATGCTGTAGGGAACCAGGAACTCTTATACCCAACTTGTGCCTTTGAAAAGTCATAAAAATATGTGATACTCAGTTTACCAATATATATCAAAGGCTATAAAAAAGTGCATTTTTTTTTACCCGGCAGTTCTGGTTCTAGAAATTTAATCTAAGGGAAATAACCAAGTAAGTATGTAAAGATGCACGCATGTGTAAAAATATCTAACATCCAGCTGTTTATAAGAAAATTCGAAACGACCTAGTGTCCAAAGAAAAAGAGATTGGATTTATGTTGTATTCATGTAAGAGAATTAAAAATGATGCTGCATCTACATAGGAAGACACCCAAAATACTATCTAATGAGAAAGGCATGCTCCAAAACAGTATATATAGCATAATCTAATATTTTGTTGATTTGCATAATTGAAAAATCATGCCTAGTTTGATTCTGAGCCTCAAATAACAGCATAAATCATTGCAAAGTATGAAAAAACATACACAATAACATCATGAGTGGTGATCTATGGATTGTGATTTTTGGTTTTCCTCTTTATAATTTTCTGTGTTTTCTAAAATTTCTAAAATGAGCAAGAAAAAACAGTTAACTGATTTTCTTTATTCTATTTAAAAATTTGGGGGTCTTTTTGTTAGTTTTGTTTTGCTTTTTCATACCTCTTAAAATCAGAGATAATCAAAATATAGATTTCCAATGGACACCAGGTTGGATAGCCTCCCATTTACCCTAATAGCCTTCATTTTCCTCACCTCATTTTTTATAGAGGACTTCATATGAGAGTGATCCATAGTAAATCTATATTTTCCCACACATTATTTTCTTTCTGTAGTCTCATGTTATCAAATTAAAGACAAGCATTCATTCTTTTTGCAAATAAAATGTTATTTGCCATCCCTAACATGTGAGATGATGTTTTTATAGGATGTTATAATAGGTGTTTCCTTATGAATTTGACTATTAAACATAAATAGTTCACACTAAATTTAGATATAAGGAATAACCCATTTAATCAGACCAAATGATATGATTAAAGCCACTCTTCTGGTAGACAGAGTGTAGGCTGAGTACTTATCCAGATAATTTGATTACTGTAAACAGTCAACTTTTCCTGAATTATCTGGATAATTGCTTCACCTCTCCATTTTACATAGCCTAAGGTTCTAGCTTTATTTTGCATCCTATGGGCCACTTTCTGCAGTGATCAGCAATCAGAGAAAATCAGATTATCACTCTGTTTAACCTTCCTGTGCCTTGGATAATTAAGTCAACAAATTAGCTGAAGGCTCCAATGCGGAAGGGAATTGGTAGACTGTGGTCAAGACACATATTTATGAATTTTCCCTTAAGCTGCTTTTCTTGAGGAAGCTTTGATAAGAAACATATGATCTCAATTATCATTAACTCTCTGTGGTTTCTGTGTTTGGGAGCTTGACCTAGACTTTAGAAGGCCTAGGACCCCCTTCGATGTGTGCCTGAGCAGTATATTGCCAGTCCATTCACATTTTCTATCTTGTTATCTCACACTGAGAGAGGCGACTTAAATCACTCTTCACACACTCATTGCAGTTGCAGGGGCTATACTACTCATGCAGGCTACTTTTAGTTATTCTTTCTTGCTCTTTCCTACATAATGTGCTTTGCGAATCAACTCTCTCTCTTTAATTCTATTTTTAAACATAAAGTCATTCAAATGAAATCTCTAAAGGTCGAAGAGAAAATATATAGTTATGAAAACTATTCCTATCGCACACAGACACATAAGACTAACAAAAAATATTTCTATTGTTTGAAAATTTAGCCCTGTAAAGAGGGGTGAGATTTTGGTTTTGTTTTTGCTTTTAGAATTTTAGACTAACTTCCTCTGTGTGAAAAACACTTAATGGCTATTGGAATGTTTAATAGTTAATGAGTTATAAAACTAGCTTTGAATATTGAAAAGGCACTTCAAATATTAATATTAACTTTAATCCAGGAATAGGAAAGGGGGTTATAGTAAAGACTTGCAGAACTTGGAAGGCTGGAATGTGTGGTCTAATGGGCCCAACTATGGCTGGATGCACAATTTACAAGGGGCATTTCTGTCATTTATGCCATGTAAATAGTATACCATTGATGTTTTAATCAAATAAAAAGTTTGGTCTGATGGAAGGAATCCTTCATCTATGTGACAGATAACTTTAAGAAAAAAAAAGATTAGCTCTCAGAATAATCATTTTAAATATTTGTGACTGGAAAGGAATTATTTACTTATTTATATATACATTATGCAACTACAAAAGTAGAAAAGAATGACTTATCCAACTTGCCTCCCAAGACATGATTTAAAAAAAAAACAACACATTTTTTGTTAGATAATGAAAGTAATATGTGCTTGAAAAATTCAGAAAACTATGAAAGAATAAATAATACTTGGTCACCAACTAGACATATATTATGTGTTTTCAGTATTATCTATGAATACACATTTTTTGTAATTGAGAACACATTACCTATTGCAATTTTGATTCTTCCTTTATTCCCATTTTAATAGTATATTATACATATGAGTATGCATGGTACCATATTCATCAGTATCAGTTCTAGACTTTACACCCTCTCACCACTGTATCCAAAGAGAGGGTTTTTTTCTAAAGCTCTTATGAAAGAAAAAGTTCTTGTTTCAATATTTCTAACAAAAGTGCTAAAGTACATTCTCATTGCACCTTCTTAAAACAGGTACACATCCTCAAAACTATTACTAAGATGAGGAAACATTTTGCTACTGATAGACTTAGTTTGGGACATGCTCAAACCCACCCAGGCCTCATGAGCTGAGAGTACCATCTCATAAACTTTTTACTATCACACTCAAAGCATCTTCACAAATATTGTTGTAATGTCTGTATATGATCTCATTTTACTGTAATATCAATATTTTATTTAACATTCTTCTTTTGTTAGACGTTTAGTCTGTCTCTACTTTTTCTACAATATAAATCGTGTTGTAAACATTCTTTTTTATAAATTCTTGGCTGACTTAGGTTTCAGTTTTTAGAATAGTTTATAAATATAATTATTAAACCAAAGAATAGAATTTTTTAATGTTACATTGCATTTTAAAACCATTTGTCTAATATGCATGGCTACCTATCTTATCACAATTTTGCCTCCATCATCATTTACAAAAAAGTCTCTACTAATTTGTCTAGCAAAATATTGTAGATCACAATAAATGGAAATAAAGGGAAACTGATAAAACTAGTGTCTGTGTGCTTGTATTAGCTTGAAAGAGGGCATGGTTACTGAATGCCTTCATGATACGTCTGAGGAATATTTAGCACAAAACCAAGATACACATTATTCCTATATTGTGAGCATAGGAAGCCGCAGGAAAAAAATCTTTTGTAAAATTTCTGGGGCATCAAGGTGATTAATACTTACATTCTAATCCATTCCACTAGAATTCTTTATAAGCCACTTGTGTATGTCACAACTCTCAGCACCTACAATCAATAAAGAAAACCAAATAATAATGCAACATTTATCTTCATTTATCCTTCTTCCTCCCACCAACACACACACACACACACACACACACACACACACTCTACACATAACCACACACAGCATAAAACTGTAATACATTCTCTGGTACTGTACCACCACCACTGAGAAGTCAGTTCAATTGAGGAGATACATACATTCTTTTGGAAATTACGATGTCTCTTTTATGTCCTTCACATAGGGAAGACTATTAAGCTATTTTTGGATATGTCCTGAAGTTTCAGTCTCAGTCATATTGCCAGACACTGTTTATGTTTCTTTTTAAATAACTATCTTTTTAGCTTTTCCTCCTCGGTATATTCTTTGCAATTCTCATTACTATCCCTAAACATTTTATAACCGATAAGGGTTTTGTTTAAACCTTTATTTCAGTATCCTTTGAATCTCAAACTCATCATACGGTATCAGAAATGTCTGCCTGACTCAAATCTAAATTTTAAAGAACTTCTATATACACACATACACGCATGTAAAGAAGGCAAATATTAATTTTGAAATGAAACAAACAATATTTAGCTAACTACAATCTAGAAGAAGTATACTTTATAACAAACACAAATATACTCTTCCCCTCAAATTAACAAAAAATGATTTTAAAGAAATTATGTAATGATGGGGATAAAGAAGTAACAGTACACTAATTTGTCAAACATACTTTTTAATAAACAGGATATTGATTTTATTTTAAGAGTTTGATGTATGTTAGGAAGTCACATATTCAATTTTGTTTTATTGAACTTATATTACTTCAAAATCTCACCAGTAGAGGGAGTAAATAATTTAAAAATAAAATTAATTTTTATCTAGTTTATTTTTAATTTTTTAAGAATTAACTTATTTATTTCTGCAAAATATTTGGCCTTGAAAAGTCACCATATAACTTATGTAAGACTTATAACTACATGATGCATAAAAATAGAAATTATAATTATAAATACAATTTATAAATCTGTTACTAATCTAAACCATCATCACACATGAGACCTAAATTTTTCTATTCTTGTTCAGTTTCTTTCTATGTCTGGGACTTGGGAAAGCCATTCAACTTCTCTTAGCCTCATTTTTCATGTCTTTGAAATAAAAACAATAATAAATCAGAGAGATATGATGTCAGAGTACCTCTGGGAGGATTAAATATGATGATATAAGTTAGGTAATTAGCATTAACAAATATTGGGGTCTTTCACTTCATTAGCTCTCTCTTTCTGTGTAATCTACCTCAAAAAGAATGTAGATTCCTCTCCAAAGACATCTTCCCCTATCTGATTTCATTTCTTCAGTCAATACAGCCCTGTTACAAAATATTTTTGAAGTTCACCAAACTTTCCTAATGGGTTTTGCTAACTGAAACGATTTATTTTTTTTTTCTTACAAGACAGAGGTTTTTGAATTTTATTTTTGTGTGGTTTTTTGGTGTGTGTGTGTGTGTGTTTTTTATTTGTTCCACTTGAACAGACTCTCAAATTGTGCCTCCTAGGTCTGCTGCAAGTAAGATATAAGCCAACTCCTGACTCATGTATCTGCTAATTGTCACTACTATAACCACACAAATACTTGGCCAAAGTTTTGAATTTAATTCTTACATGTTTCCAGGTAAGCTTCGTAGAAAAAGTGCCAGTTTACACTCTAGCATTCTTGAGCTGTGAAGGGCTATTCTGTATTTCTGGTCACACATTGAACTGAAATAATCAGAGGGGAATTTTGAAGGTCTGTGGTTCTGATGGTAAAGTATGGGAGAAAGGAGCTTCTTTACTGGAAGCCTGTGACTTCCACTGAATTTCAGCATTACAATTTTTGATTGTTCAAAAAAGCAGAGGATGAAAAGAGAACACTTTCATTCAAAGACTTAGAATGTTGTTGTGAGATCCAAGATGGCAGAGTAGGCAAACACTGTGCCTGCTTTGTTCTGTGAACACATTAAAATTATAACATATTGAACAACAAACATAGAGAACTATCCGAAGTCTAGCTGAACAGAAGCTTTATAACTAAGGATACAAAAGGGAGGAGGCCACAGCAAGACTGGTAGGAGGGGCACAGATGCTAAGGAGCCCAACCTCGGGTGGTGGTAGAGAGTCAAGAGGAAGGAATATCTCAGCCACAGAGGTTCTCCTCTTCCCAGAGGAGTGAGGGACCCAAGCCCATACCAGGCTGCCTAGCACGGAGTACTCATACTGGGAAGAGGAGCCCCACGGATGACTGTGAAAAACATGGGGTCTCCAACTGTCTGGTTGGGACTGAAGGCTCCAGGAAACCCAGCATCCTCTTAAAGTGCCTGCACAGACTCAGTCACTCGTGGAGACTCATCCTGAGCTCTGGCAGAGGGATGGTGACTCAGGGGGTGTTGGCGATATACAGGGGACAGACTGAGGTGTGTGACTTTGAAGCAAGGGCTAGAAGACAGCCACCATTTTTCTGGGTGCACCCTCCTCCCCCGCAGCCAGCTGGTGGGGCAATTGTTCCTGTGTTGCGCCCGCCCCCACATGACTAAATCTGAAACTGATTGGTCTGTGGAGCTTTACTTGCTCCACCCTGCTGACTCACTGGGACCTCACCTCACCCCACACCAGAGGCACTTTCTCTGGTGAGCAGCCAACCCCACCTGCATTGTAATCTTTCTAGGAAAACTATTTAAGTCCACAGGCCCCAGGCTGGTGGCAACTAGCATTGGTATTCTCTGAGACTTTTGCTCAGAGCAAACTCTGAACAGACCTGCACCACCTGGAGCCCCTGGAAAAAAACAAAGCCCAGAACACCTCTCCCACACTCACCTCTGCCCGCCAAATATCAGCAACAAACACCAAAGAAATTGCAGAAATGAGTGTTGGGTTAAGGATCAGAATACCAACAGAGAGGGTGCCAGAATGAGAAACCAAAGAAGGGGAGCTCAAAATAAATCCAAACAACAGACAATCAAAGTAAAAGAGACGAGGACAGATAACCCATCAGAAACAGAGCTCCAATCCATGATTATAAAACTGCTCAGAGAACTTAATGATAATTTCAACAGAAAGATAGCAGGCATAAAGGAAGATATATAAACCATTATAAAGGACCAGACAGAGATAAATATTACATTAATTGAAACAAAGAATGGAATAAAAGTCACCAAACTAGATTAAATAGAAGCACAATGCAGTGATTTGCAAGAAAAGCCAGCAGAAAACAGAACAAACAGAAAAAAGAATCCCCCAAAATGAGAATGGTTTGAGGTTTCCTTGGGACAACATTAAGTGTAACAGCATTCACATCATATGTCTACCAGAAGGTGCAGAGGAAAAACAAGGGATCAATGACTTACCTGAAGAAATAATTTACTGTTAAGAAATTGCTGGGAAATTATCAACATAAAATAGGAATGAAGAAGAAATATAAATATAGGAAATTAAAAAGGAAAGAGGACTTGGATCAGTCCTCTATGACAGAGTAGATCAGAATCTACTCTGATCTACTATCATGGCAATAAAAATGGAAACCCGAATTACAAAGTAAAGTAATTTGTGTTGGTAGTTATTGAATGCATATGAACAATTAGGTAGTCTATACTGCTAATGTGATTTCAAGTTCTTACATTTTTGACTCACCTTCAATAACTCGAGAATTTCAGGCAATTGTAGAATTAATTACCTACTTCTTGAGACTTTGTGGTTCTCACCTTAGAACAAGTGCTACTTTCAGTGAAATTAGATAAAATATGATGTCATTGTATCTTTATGCAATTTTCTTTCAAAATATGATATTCACATTTTAGGATTATTTTTTAGCTGTTAAAAATAAGAAAAAATGAAATAACTATAGTTATTTATAACAGCTAAGCAAAGGATAAAGTTAGTTATAATAATTTGTCATCTATTGTAAGTTTTTATACTAGATAAGCAAAAAGTTAAATGACAGTTTTTGTTCAATTATTTTATTAAGTTTCTGTGATCAGTGCCATGAAAATATTAAATATCACCAATATTCTTTATTATTTGTTGACTTGTCTTTTGGTTTATTTGTCCTAGTGTTGAAGAGTTAAAATGTTAAGGTAGGAATGGCAGCCACATTTTTTTAAGTCCTAAAAATCAGAAAGCATAGTACCAGGAAACAAGTTAAATAAACCATTAACTTGATCTGTATATTCATTATTCTGGCTGATCACCATATATAGAATTTTTATCACCACATTCAATGAATTTATTTTCCAGGAGTCAATTTAAGATTCACAGAAGACTTCTGCTGACTTTATAAGACTAACAACATTAAAATATTTCTTGTGATTGATAAAATTTTCATTCATTGATTGATGATCTGGAGCAGTGTTTTCCTAATGTATGCCCCAGAACTTCCCTGTGAGAGGACCCATTGGAGCACTGTAGCGGGTGCTAACAGAAGGTAGGAACAGATTGTTGCTTAGCATAGGAAAAGTGAGAGATATTTCAGGCCAGGGGATGACCTAATTGTAGCAAGGTAAGCAGAGAAAAGGTTAGTCTCGCTGATATGAAGACCAGCACAAACATAGTTACTTAACTGCCTCCGTGTAAGACAAGCAGAATTCATGATTGCACAAATAAAAATAACTTATGATACTATTTCTTCTACCTATTCTTAATAAGCTAGTGTTGCCTTTCCTTTACATATGTTTTTCTTTACTAGAGTTTCATTAGAACAGAATATGCATCTTTCTCTCTACTTAAAATTAACAGAATATTAAATTCCTAACTGTAAGGCACTGTGCCAATCACTGGAAAGATACACACAAATAAAAACAGATTGATAAAGGCCAAAATCATGTATTTCAACCCCCAGGTTCTCAGCTGGTGTAAGTCTTAACTCAAAACTCCTGTGCTGAGAGAACTATGGTAGTTCCTCGTGGGTTACTTGGGAGCACAGGTGCTGGGTGTCCAGAAAACAAAGTCTCTACTACACCAGGTGTGATTTTTTTACCTCTAGGATTCCACCTAAAGTCCTTAAAGGACAAGCTTTTGCATTTCATAAGACTAATCATGTTGCTTACATTCTTCATGATCATTTCTCTTGCATTATCTCCTGAACTTTAGACATCTTTCTGCACATCCAAGCCTTGTCTCAGCAGCAGTGCAAAGTCCCTGCTCTATGCTTAAAGACAGACCATCAAAGTCCCGTGGACCTGGCTCAGAGGTGGCAGAAGTAATCATCAAGAGATTCTAAAGGGGGACATAAATCAGGAAACAGATGAGCACAGCATAATGGTAATAAACTTAAATGAAATGAATATAATTTTTATTACGATGGCATTTTTTTATGAGTAACCAAGATTGGAGTTGCTGAGAAAGGAGAGGTTGCTGTCTTAAACTTTCCCAAAGACATCAAGACAGTGTAAATGTTTTCCTGTTCATGTTGATAAAATTTCATTGCCCTTTCAGGCACAAAACTTAAGGTCTGTTAGTTTGAATTGTAGAGCTGCTTTATCTTTTGTGTGCTCAAAACTGTTCTTCATTATGAACCAGCTCTCTTCTAAAGATCTATGCTTTTCCATTCAAGATCTACAGGAAAATAAATAATGCTGGTTCCAAGCATCTTTGGTAAGAGAATGTTCAGAAGTTTGATTATATGCAGGCCCCTTTGTTATGATATAGAAAACCTTTGATTGCATCACTTCTCTCTAAACATGTTTCTCCTGTCGTTCAGTTTGAACAAGGAAATCAAGATTGCTTTTCTTGGTTGGTTTCCTGTTTTGTTTCTCTTAAAGCACAAAGGCATCTCGTTGTCACTGTGTTCCACTGAGTCTCTTGTCAATCTACTAAAGAAAAAAATATTGTAAGAACGTTTGTTTCTGTAATAATTAGGAAGGAATTTCACCTTTTATATTCTCAGATATCAGGAAGTACACCTATTGGCCACAGTCCTAATGACTAAACTTCAGATTCCTTAAAAGTGCTATTATTTTAACTATCATTCTCTTTAAAAAACGGCTAGTTGTAGAAACCTCAGGAAATGCACAGGAAATAACTGCCTGAGAAAATGTTAGCCAGGGAATTGGGTCATATAACAAAGTGGTAAGGCGTGACTAAAACTACACGCAGAAGCTATTTTTCTCATGCTGGTTTTGTTTGTGGAATTATATATTTGAAAAGAAATAACTGTCACAATATGGATATTATGTCTTACAAATATTATTGCCCAATTAGGTAAAGAACCAAGACATCCAGTTAATTGCTGACTTTTCAAAAGGGGAATTACAGAGTCAGGTCAATTATTCAGGTGATCTTGTGATGGAGAGAATCTGTGTTTAAAGATTCTGCAGTGTTTGGCCACAGAGGCAGCCTGAAGTCCATTGTTCATTTCAATTTTGGATATCCATTTGATTTACAAGTTTACTGATACATGGAACTGAGGAAAGCCTCTGACCTTTGTTAAATATTTTTGGCTGATGATTTGCACTAGAAGGAGCCAATGTAAACAGGAGACATTCTCCCTGATGACTCCAGACCAATCCAGATGTATGCAGATTCCATACCAGGCAGACCTGGGTTTGACATTCCAGCTTTGCTACTTGATGCAGTGTGTATGAATTTGGGCATGCTTTTATTATCACTAAGCTTAGTTTTTTCATTTGTAAGATGGCAACAATTGTACTTTATTTCTTGCCTTAAAGGCACACATTTAATTTTACATTTGAATATTTCTAAATTTTCAGTGATGAGTTAATTTCATATAGTGTTCTTATATTTACAAAATAACAAATAAACAATAAGTAAACCATGCAGTTTAATAATCCCCAGCATACAGAAATAAGTAAAATGGTGATCCCTAGTCATGGAATTTTTCTAAGGATTAAATAATTTTTGATCTGTTCTTGCCACACAGAGAATACTAAACAAATCTTAGCTACCACAATGGCTACTACCATTTAGAACACACTCAGTCAATATAGTAATAATGAATTTCTTTTCATATAAATTTTTAAAACTTTCTTGAAATCAAATCACAGTGGTTATTGTCTAGTGTAATTTGCACGGTTTCAGATGAAATTAAGAGCAAATGATATTCAAGGTCTTTATGAAAATTCAGTCAGAAACCTATTTACTAAAATAGATAAAAGCTCACTCACCGCAAGGAGTTGTGTGCATGTTAACAGAACCCTGCTGTGAATCTGTTTGTGTTAGTTATTACAATGGCACATTAGAAGGTTTAACTATACAGGATACCATCTCTTTATTTGGCATTTGAATATCAGTTTCTATTAACCAGTTCTAAATATGAGATCAATAACAAATGTGAGGGACATTTGAAAACCCTAGGTGAGAAGGCAGGATTAGCATATAGAAAGAATGGAAGGGAAAAATAATTAAACTATGTGAGGAGCAGACAGAGAAGATGAAGTTGGGGTTGGATGGAGTTCCTGGCTCTATCCAAGGGACCATAGCTCCAGATTTTGATTAATCGTGATAACTATATCGTCTCAAGAACTAATTTAAATTTATCACCACAGCAGTAAGCAAATTACAAAACTATAGTCACTGACACTAGCTGTTAAGCAAGTTGCTCTACTTGTTTTATTTTGTCCCACCAAGTGTATTTTATGTTTGCCCTGAAGTGTATTTTATGTATTATATATGACTTACCAAAGTAACCTTTTGGTTGAAGGCTGAAGGATCATTTAAGGAATATGGGGAGAAACCTGAAATATTAAGGAAACTACTTCCCCAGTCTCCTAGAAGGGAGGAAACAGATTGGCAGAGAGTGTTTATTTAAATTACTAAATTACCTTTATAGTGACCTCAGGCCAGGGAGGTACTTATTTGCAAAGCTGTAATAGAATGTCTTTAGCAGGAAATCTTAAATAAGGGCAAAACCACTTCAGGATCTCGGCTGGAATTTTGAACTATGAACATTAAGCAATCAGGAAGAAAATAATATAGCATTATTTCATTGATATAGACTGTGCTATAAATAAGCAGAAATAAAGGAAGGAAGCAGTATACTCCATTGCTTTGGTACTAAATTTCCTTGGCAAGGAAGAAACTAAAATAAGAAAACATACTAATTTGCTTCAAAAGGAAAGCAATAAGGATATTTTGAAACATCTTTTTTTTAAAAAAACTAATCATTAACACTAAAGATCTATCAAAACTGGGTAGGGAGGAATACGAAGGAAAAATGCAAAGCATGTTTTTCTTCCTTGAGCTGTTTTTAGTCTGCTGTGGAATTAGAGCTGCAAGCTGAAATGATTTATAAAATAAAAAATTCCTGCCCACCCAGTTCACAGACAATCATGTGCAATAACTACTGTGTTCTGCTATTTGCCATAATATTTAGCTCAGATGTAGCCAGAAAATCCCACTACACACAGAAGAGTCAATCGTAAAAAGAAACAGATTTCCTTGCATTTCTCTCATGTGCTTGTACACTAACACACAGGAAAATAAAACATGCATATTTTTTGCACACAGCAGTAATTTCCCTTTTTTGCTTTCTTTTGCCTCCCCCCCTCTTTTTTCAATATAATTTACTTTTACTTTTAAAGTCATTCCTATGTAAACTTCTCACCTCCTTTCTCCATCTGAACTCCCTAACCCCTTTTCCTCTCCACAAAGCTCAGAACCAGGTTATTTACCTGAGTAATGTAGCAGCTATCCACTCATCTAAATTTAGTCAGTGTGCCACAAAAGTACTTTGTTAAATATTGTTGTTTTTTAATTTATATTACTATTAGCTATCTTAAGCACATAACTAACTAGGAGAGTAGAGCCTGGTCTGAAACTATACTATAGTGCGTTTGTACTGTTATGAAAGTTTCATAAAAACATGCAGAAATTGTGAGTATTAAATGGAGAAATCACCATTAACTGACATATGTAAGACTATTGGCAGGTCCTTTCACACTTCCATATTTAACCCAGAACAATGTGAGGTGTTGGGTAAAAGTGAATTAAGTAGAAAGCAGTTCTATACTTCTCTCTGAGAACCCTATATATATATTAGAAAGTCTTAATATATGATAAAATAGAGATTACCATAAGATTATTTAAAATCAAACCCTGAAGTAGTTCAGAGAAATAAAGAGATTGTCATAAGCTTAGAAAAGTGGGAAAAGTAAATGGACATGGTGGGATAAACTGTGAGTTTAAAATGTAATTTGGGATAATAAACGCCTTGCATACCACGTATGGCTCTTGCCACAGTGGACGGCCTAGAAGTGATAATTACAGCCAAACGTCAGTCTTCCCAGTTAATTCTATTTTCCTATATCCTCTGGATAGATGAGCACACAAGAAGTGAGAGAAACAACAAGGCTTGGAGAGCAGGAATAAAGCAAATACTTGTACAGTAAGTGGTATGATAGGGTTAAAGGGGTTTTAATTTCATCTCTGCTATAATCTCACTGTGAGTTTTTTGGGAGGTTAAAGCAGTCTATGCCTCAGTTTTTTAACAATGAAGATTGTGTTAAGACCAATGATTTTTAGAGGACGATACATGAAAAGTAAAATGCTTCTACTGCGGGAGTGGATATTAAAACCACTAGCAGAGGGAACCTTTTTAACTAACCCACAGGAAAAAGTCTTAAGTAACTTTCTAGAGAGCTTTTAGTTCTCATCCCTCCCCTGTGCCCCTTCCTTGCCTAAAGTGTGCGATTGGAGGAGCATTACTTATGGTAAAAGAAGACGTGTGGATGGGAATGGGGGCGGGGTGCAGAGTTGAGAAGTTCTCTATCCTTTATGTCTCATTCCTCCCATTCAGTTCAAATTGGTTTAATTGCATATTCCTATAGCTCATCCTCAAGAATAGTTTTAGGCCCACAGCTAAACTCTCATGCACTTTTGAATGAAATTCCAGAATACCTTTCCACTTGATCTAAAAACTGACCTTGATAATGCTTTATAATCTTAGCTCAAGGCAGAAAATTAATATCTACAAGATCCGCCATGTAAATTTGGAAGTCATTATTCTAAAGCATATCTTTTTAAGATGGTTCCATCTTTGACCATAGTAAGTTTAGAATTGGCATCAATTTACTAAAGATATTCTCATTAAAATCTGTTTCTTGATTTTTTGAGTCTTTTTTGATTAACTTGATTCTCTAATTCATACATTAAATAATTGGACTTGGTAAAAACATACCTAAATACATCTCAGCTTATATCTATTGATGGGGAAAGTGGATCAAAATGAATCCCATTTCTCGAGTGCAGAACGTGGACTCTCTCCTTTAGCCTCCAAAATAGGCACGTCCAACCTATGGCTCAGGGTGGCTTTGAATGTGGCCCAACAAAAATACTTAAAAGATTATGAGATTTCTTTGTGCCCTTTTATTTTTAGCTCATCAGTTATCATGATTAAGTATATGCGTATTTATGTGTGACCCCAGACAATTCTTTTCCCAATGTGGCCCAGGGAAGCCAAAAGTTTGGACACAGCTTCTCTAAAAGGAACACAGAAAGAGTTGGGTGTAATCACTGGAACCCTTTCACTTGCAAGTGATAAAAACCATACTCAAAATAACATGAGTAAAAAAAAAAAAAAAAAGAAGAAAAGAACATTTGAAAGTCTTTGAGGGCCATGTCACAAAAAGTTCAGGGATACATTTACTTAGGTATGACTGGGATTCAAGATCTCACAAAATTCCATCAGTGTGTCACCTCTACCCAGTGGCTCTCTTCGTATTTCTGGATCATCAGTGGCTCACAACCAAATACTGGCACACTACCACACAGAAATGATAGGAAAAGACACAAGTCTTACATATGGGCAGATTCCCAAATACACTGGAATTTTAGCACTCTGTCACTGTGAGAGTTTGTAGCACCCCTTATCTTCCTAAAAAATTGCATAGACAATACTTCTTTTCTCATTTTAAATTTTAGTTTTTGTTTTTAAGTATTTTAAGAGAAACAGAGATAAAAAGGGTATTGGGGTAGTTCCATTTGCTTAAGAGTTAATTGTACTCCAATGACACAAATTACGAAAACCCTGTATGAAAACCACATTTTCTAGCACTTCTAGAAAATAATATCTCACACTAACTGAGTCATTACTTATACTTAATGTATACTTAATGAGTACATTAAGTATAAGGCACTATTCAACATGATTTACATATATTAACTCATTTACAACTCACAGCCTTCATATGATGGAATTGTTATCCTCATTTTATAGAGAAGGGAACTGGGAGATTGAGTAATTATCTCAAGTCACAAAGCAAATTGGGATTTGAAGTACTCTTAATTACTTTAAGTTATGTTATCCATCAGTTTGCACAGCTTTATGGTTTTCCTTTCTAATCTTGCTAAATGCAAGCTGGAGTTTGTGTTTCTGGAAAATAAAAATTAATTAAACAAAATAAGCCATACTCATACATGTAGACAAAGACTTGCTTTCTTCTTTTATTGGGGTATATCCTAGAAAATCTACAAAATCATCATATCCTAGAAAATCTACAAAAAGGCACAGACTTACTTTTTTCTCCAGCTTTCAGCAGATTTTCATAACTAAATTGACCAAAAAAGTCATGTTTTAATTTATTTATTGGTCAAACTATAAATTTAAAGTCAATGGATATAGGCTAATATTTTTATATCTTTCTGATTATTAGAAAGGCTCTGAGAACGAATTTTCCATTTGGTGTTTTGAAGTTGTAAACACGTGGTTTTCTTCTTGTGCCTCAATTTCTAAATGAAACCACATGGATAAAGAAATGACTTCACATAACTAGTGAGAAACATCAAGTCATTTGCACTCTTTGCATTATGGTAATAGAGTCCATCTGAATCATAAAAGACATTGGAGAATATTGGTCAGGACTCCTTCGGTTGCAAGTACCATAAACTTACACTGAAGCTGAAAGGGGAAAGGATGCTAGTGTTTCTCAAGAACATGAAATGCTGATTCAAACTGAGCCCCAGGAACAACTAAAACCAAAGGCTCAGTTGCTATTAAGGTATTTGTTCTGCATTTCTGCTGTTTTTGTTTTATTGCTGAGCAGTGTTTTCTGCCATCTCAGTCTGCACAGTAGAGTAAAATTATTACCAAGACCCAAATTTATGCCTTCCTCTCAGATACACCCACAATCTTGGTCCTGATTCCAAATTCCCAGAGAGACTAGAAAGTTCATCTCCGATTGGTTGCTTACTCTTGGTCCAAATATTATAGTTGTCATTAGAAAGAAGACTAGAGCTGGCTCAGATATGGTCAACTCCCAATTCTTGGAACAAAGAAAGAGTAACATGTGTGTATGGGGGATGTGGCAGTTTTCAGAATGGAAGATGGTAGGAAGTCAAAACAATATGTACCTATAGCTGTGAGTCTGCTATTTAAAGTAATTTATCTGATTTCTACTTATTTGGCTGAAAGGGAATTTGAGACTATTTTCCAATAGTGTTTATAAAGGTGGTACATTTTCTGCAGATTCCAAAAGGCAAAAGCCAAAAATGCTAAACTCCAATAACTCAGATAAATGATCTTGATAAACTCTGCAGAGAAATAAAAAGAAAATTATTCAAATGTAAAACACTAGAAAATTCACAGAAGATCACCTGATCTACATCCATTCTCAGACAAAGTATACCAGTTGCTAAGAAAAAAAAAATAACTGATGTGATTTTTACTTTTTTCTATTTCTAATCACAAGGAAAAAAATAATGATGAGCTATGAACCGACCACAAGAGAAATAGCTAGAGGAAGGACAAGGAGGTGAAGGAGGAGGAGAGATGGGGGAAGTGGAAGATGACTTCAAATGACAGAAAAATCTGATTATAACAAGATAATTTAAATATCAGGGATTAGGATTCTGCCCCTGATAGAACCTAGTCTTAAAATGAAAATGTATAAAAACTATAAAGAATACCTTTTCTTGAACACCTATGCTTGTATGCTAAAATTTATAGTAACTACTTATTCAATAGCAGAGTTGAGGAAAAGATGTCCATTAACTATTGTCATCTACTTTTCTGCAATGAAATGCATTCTCTAATGCAGAGATTGAGAATAATCATTTTAAAAATGATCCCCATGCCTACTAATGTGTTTTTAAAAATATGTTTTCCCTCTTTCTTGGGACCCTGAGAACCAGGTTCTCAGACATTTTAATTATTTGGCTACATGTTCAAATGGGATTACTTCATTTGCTAGAAATTTTTATTTGTTCCTTTGAGATTCAATCCTACTTGCTGTTCAATATGTAAATTTTTCTTCTTTTGTCTACTCATTTTTCTCATTTCTTCCAACCTTTTAGTACTGAAATAGCATCATCAGAATAAACCCGCCTTGTATGCTGTTCCTCAGTTTGCCAGTGATAAAAAAGATTCTCTGAGAGGCCACATGTGTACCTTATATAAGCCTTAATATAAATCATGAAAAGAGGGCCTCCAGCATCCTATGAGTGAAGTCTTGAACTTGGTATGCATAGTAGTCTTTGATTCAAGGAAACCCACAATTGAATTAGCAGAAATTATTTCTTTTTTGGTTTATTCTCTTTCTTATACCCTTGGTAGATGTGTAGCCCAGAAAACTGTATCCCTAGAAACATAGGAGGAATCACTCTATTTGCAATATCTGCCGCTTCTCCAACTCAGTAAGTGACTATTAGCAAAGCAAAGTGACAGAGTTCGACAGTTTAAAAGAATGAAACTTCTCATGGCCCTGTGGTAAAAGTCTGTCATTATTCCAGAACAAAGTGATCATTATGACCAAGTGATAAAATCAGATTATGCTAAGGGACCCTCTCTACTACGTAATCTCTTAGATTTACATTTTTCTGATGCTGATTTGTGCTCTGGCTCTAAATAGACTGAAAGGGCAGTGTCATATTGAAAACATTTATAAAAAAAAAAGAAAAAGAAAACTCTCAACTTCGTACTTCTGTTCTAAGTTATCAGTTGAACCCTACTCTGTGCTGCTATCTGGCTTCCGGCAAAAAGGGACCAAGAAACCATCATCTGAGGTATCCTTAGGGTGGAAAAAATTTCTTGGGCCTTGGCACATTGCTAGATAAAGAGTAAGCACTTGAGACAGGCTTGCTGATTAATAGGACAATGGAATCTATGGCTATTATCTTAAATTATTATTTTGGATGATGCATGCTTTTGAAGAAAAATCAGAAACAAAAATAAAAATGGCTTAAATTTTTTTTTCTTTTTAACATTTAGAGAGTTCGGCAGAGACAGGTTTATGGCCACAAATGTTTGATGACACAAGAATGTGAAGGTGAATCCCTTATCTTAGGAGACATCCTGTACTACATGTTGAAATGAGCTCCTACAGACATTTATGTAGGCAGGCCTTTATTGCTAGAGGGTGGCATGGGTCATATCTAAACTTAAATCTGGGTGAAACAATGTGGAAAAACATAAACAGTTGGGGCATTCCTTCCAACTTTTACCATCTGATAAATGACTCATTCTTTAGAAAATGACATGGACTGTCTGTGGGTTTACCCTGAAATTCTTCACCATTCCATTATGGAATTGGTTTTAGCCAGTGCTAAGAAATTCACATTTTAACAGTATTAGGAAAGTTTATGCAAATCTTTATATTTTTGAAATATGTGAATATGAGTAGACTGAATTGAACTACGCAATTTGTCAATTAAGCTTGATCTCATAGATTCTACTTCATTGACTCTTGACCAATAGAAAGTCACAGAATAATGAGCAAAAGACTCTTGAAAAAAAAAAAGACGCTTGACCCCTCCAGGATGTAGAGCTTAATCCTCTTTCACCCCACTTGAGGATAGGCTGAACTTACGGACTTGCTTCCTAAGAATAGGGCATGGAAAGGAAAAAATGGTAGGGAAATCTGGCAAACACTCACTTAATCAAGTGATGAAGGTTACCATCCCCAGTGACGACATGTACATGCCATCTGCTCTCTACATGATGTGATGAGAAGGGCACTTAGCTTGTGATGTTCTTCCACAAAATCTATCACCCCAGCCAAATCATGACAACTCATCAGATAAATCCAGAATGAGTGGCCTTCTACAGGACACTTGGCTAGTTTTCCTCAAGATGGTTAAGGTCACGAAAACCAAGAGAAGACTGAGGAACTGTCACAAATCAGAAGGATCTGGAAAGATGTCCTAACTAAATACAATATAGTCTCTGCATTGGATCCTGGAGCAGAAAGAGGATATTAGAAGAGAAACTGATGAAATCCAAATAATGTCTGGAGTTTAGTTAATAATAATAATAATATATCAATGTCAGTTTCTTAGTTTGACAAATGTACCATAGCAACATAAAATATTAACAGTGGCAAACTGAGTGAGGAATACATAGGAACTCTTGTGTTATCTTTGACTATTTCTTTAATCAAAAACTAAAAGGTTATTTTAAAAATATTCTCGTGATATCTTTTATTAAATTACCTATGACTTACTCATTGTGGATAAAGAATAACATCTTAAAATTTAAGTGTGAAAAGCAGTGGCAAGAGGAAGGGAATTTCTAATTAAGCATCGAGTTAGCTAAGAAAATTTTTAAAATCATACAAGCCATGAAAAAACATTTTAAAAAATATTATTTGGAGCCCACTGAACATGAAAAGCAAATTTCTATAATTCTGGATAAAGATGAAACTCTTCATATTCTTTGATAACCCCTCAGGGACATGTATTCTCTTTATATTTCCTTCCCTATAACATGAACTTCTTTTTTAATATTAACCACATATACCTCTCTCCATTATACACAGTCCCCTGAGACTTTTTGTAGGAAGTTCAAAGGGGATTTTTTTTCACACCCAAATTATTCTGAGGTATTTTCCTTCTTTTTTCTTCTGGCATGTTTATCTTGTTTTAATCACCTCCCTGTACCATGAAAAACAACAAACGGTGTCTGAGGCTCTGCCCTGTCAAACTGGTAGGCAATGCAGGGAAGCTGGCGACCAGCTGTTTTCTGTTTCTGCTATGGATGGGAAAACCAGTGTCCAACTGAAAGAACTGTGTACATAGGGTCTATGAAATCCTCTTTAAATGTCCTACTGCTGTCAGGACAGGTACCAAAGTGAAATTGATTCTGCCACATTTTCTAAGTACTTTCATGTATTTGCAACAAAATTGATATACATAGCCTGGACCTATTGGTCTGAATTGTAACAGAATAAAAGAATGAGGGATTAAAAGGGAAAAATATTCATGCTGTATTTTTCTACAAGAATATAGATGCAGGACACTTATTTAATAAGTTAGCTCATCCTCTCTACAACAAAGAGGTGTTTGGAAATGGAAGAGCAATAAAATCAAGAAGTTTTATTCTTTTTTAACACATTTAATCACTAAAATGTGCAGAGCACTGTACTAATTTGCTGGGAGGAAAAAGTACAAGTTTCATAAATCTAATAGGAGAAATGACATGCATTTCTTATCATGAGATATGAGATAAATGTGAATTTGTATAATAACAAACACAATATTATTTTAGGAGAAGCACATTGATCTGAAGGCACTAATAAGAACACGTTTGCCTGTGATCTTTTGTGTGTATGTCTTTCAGAATTATTTTAGTAAGTTGAGTTCATAAAGGGAAATTATCATCTTCTACTCATTTCCTGCAGGGGGCAGAATTACCTTGGAGGAAATAGATAGTATAGAAAGAAATATGAGGAAACAAGAAACAAAATGAAGCAGAAAAGTGAAAAAAAAAAAAAAAAAAGCTTGCATTTTTGGACTCTTTCCAAGTTGAAAAATACTTAATTATTATCAATTTTTAAGATTAACAAAAAGTTCTTCATGAAATATTTACCTATTGCTAGCCTAGCATGTACCACCACAGGCAATTTCTTGCAGCTACTCAATAAGAAGACTGATTTTGTTCAACACTCTATGATATCAAGTTCTTATTGATGTAGGGAGATGTGGAGTAACAGGATCTCTCATACATTGCTGGTAGAAATGCAAAATGGTACAGTTTCTTTGGAAGACCATTTGGTGGTGTCTTAAAAAACTAAATATATTCTTAGCACATGATTCAACAATCTCACTCTTTGGTATTTACCCAAAGGAATTGAAAACTTTTGTCCTCACAAAACCCTGCACATGGAAGTTATAACAGCTTTATTCATAATTTCCAAAACTTAGAAGCAACCAAGATGTCCTTCAGCAGGTGAAGAGATAAACTGTGGTACACGCAGACAAGGCAATATGATTCATTGCTAAAAGAAAATGAGTTATGAAGCTATGAAAAGACATGAAGGAAACTTCAATGCATATTACTAAGTGAAAGAAGCCAATTTGAAAGGCTACATATTGTATGATTCCAACTACATGACATTCTGGAAAAGTCAAAACTATAGAGACAATGAAAAGCTCAACAGTTGCCCAGGATAGGGCTGAGAGGATGAATAGGCAGAGTGTAAAGAATTTTTAGGTCAGTGAAAATAATCTGTATAATCACATAATAATGGATATATAACATTATACATTTGCTCAAACCTATAAAATACTTGTATACAATGCCAAGAGTGAACTCTAAGTAAACCACTGACCTTGGGTGGTGATTGCAGTGTATTATGTAGGTTCATACCTGGTTACACATGTACTATTCTGGGGAGTAATGTTGATAATGGAGGGGAGCACTACGTATGTGTGGGGGTGAGAGGTATATGGGAAATTCCTTTATATTCCTCACAATTTTGTTGTGAACATAAAACTTCTCTAAAAAACCCAATCTTAAAAAAACAACAAAAACAAAGCTAAAGACATGGAAAAAGAAATGGAGTAAATTTTTCTCCTTTTAGTTCCATTAGGACAAAAAAAAATTAGAAAAAATTTAGCTCATTGATAAGTCAACACATTTATTTTTTAAATATATCAAATCATACCTAATACTTCTGTGTTTTCCCCGAATAACACATAAATCAATACATAATACTTGTATGCTCCTCCAAAATAAATGTATTTGTATGTAAGATCCTACCAAAGGACATTTCACGTTAGTATTTTCCAAAAATCATTCCTTTAGTGTTCCTAATACTTCAGCATTTCAGAAATCATCACTAGCTGAGATAAAGATCATTCTAGACTTGTTTTCTGGATGGCTTCTAGCATAGCTACATCATGGCCATAGCATATGGTGATGTCAATTCTACATACCTCTGGAGAATGTTTTTGAACAACATTCCAGAGATTCATTCTGATGGAGAAATTTAGGCCATGTGCCCAACCCCCGCAGATAAGGGTGATGTTATCTTCTGTTGAAACATGTACTTTATTGAAGTGAGATCAATGGTTATCCAGAATGAAATTCTAAAAATTCTTAAAGAAAGTAGAGCAAAGAATAATTGCCAGATAAGAAATTAAAATATGTTTATTTTCTTCCCTGCTCCCAAGTAATTAATAGGTCCCCAAAATCAAACAAACCAAAAAACAAATTTCAACTTCTCTGCTTTCAAATTCTGCCACAATTATGTCCCATCCTAACCACTCAACTTTATTTCCTACCGATCTTCTGCTCTAGACAGCCTAGTCTCACTCTCCTAGGGATATAAAATGTTTAAAACTGGTTTTGTACTTCATCATGTTCTCTACATTGGAAATTATTTTTTATTTCATCTCTCCCAGCAATATTTACCTGTTAAGGGCCAATTCAAAATGTACATTTTATTTTTCTTCTCACCAGAATGATTAGAGCTCAATTCAATTAAACATTTCTGTACTAAGCAACTAGCATGTACAATAGTGGAAGAGTTTTTTTAGGAGAGTATTGAGTTTGAAGTACTTGTGGAAAATCTACCTATAGATATTCATTCAAGTGTTAGAAAACTGAAGGTCTAGAGTTACTGAAAGACTTGACAGAAGATAGTTAAATCAAGTATGATGTAAACTTTGATTTACTAGTTCTCATCATTATTTGATTGCGGTCTCTTATTTATTTTATTTCCAATTTTAATACAAAATCTATTTTGTCACTTGTCAAATATTAGATTAGGTCTGCCTCTAATTCCATGAGCTTCACCTGGAGTAAGACAGACTCTGCGCTATAAACACTGTTCTGTCTTTTCTTCCACAGAGCCTATGTCAGATAAAGATGGGAACATGAAGAAGGTGAGCCAGCACAAAAGGGGTCTTCTTGAGTAATTAATTCCAATCCCCCAAAACTCCAGTTAACATCCTCTTCTCCACTTAACCATCATTAAAAGAAAAACGTAATGTCTTTACTTGAATTTCAATTTAAGTTTAATTTAGAGGTGGCTCTTTCCTCCATTCTTTGGTGTATAATTCAGTGTGTTCTATGATTTTCATTTGTCAGTCATATTAATGTGTTAACCACCAGAAAAAAATACCAATTTTGTTTAGATTTTAAAAAATAATAAAATTTTCTTATCTTAAACAAACAGTGCTCCCAGCCCTGCCCCAAAGAAGAAAAAGCAGAAGGAGAGAAACACATCCAGACATTAATAAGTTTTTTTTCTCAAACATATTTTAGGAATAAAAAGGCATGCGTGACTGCATTCATTCATTCATTTACATCAGGACTCAACAGCTGGGAATAGGGAGAAGATATTGTCTATAAGACGGGTATAAGGGAACTTTTTGTAGTGATAAAAATATCCTCTATCTTGATTGTATTTGGTGGTTATACAACTGTATAAGTTAGTCAATACAGGGTATTCATAAAAGTGTACATTTAAAAGAGTATATTTTACTGTGAGTAAATTATATCTCAATGAATAAAAGATAAAGAGAACATGAGAATAAAAATTAAACTATATTAAAGTTAAAAGTCTAATCATTTAAAAATTGTTTCCAGAACCTCTTAGTATACAGAAAATGCGGGTGATAGAGGGTTGAACACTCATCCAAAGCATTTACTCTGAAAAATCTCTGAATTACATAGTTTCTGTCATGCTGAAAAGTTAGTAAACATTTAGATTCTTACAGAAAATACCATGTATTAAGGATGTGTAAAATATGAAGACATGATTTTAAAAATTGAAAAACATGGGATAACTCTTCAACTTTCAAAACAAAAAAAAGGTTGTGGACTTAGTTTGACTTTTTTCCCTTCTTTTTATTTAATTGAAATAGGTTTGCTTTTTAGATCCATTCAAATTCTATGGTACTTTGAAATTACTTACAGTAAAAATACTTTGAAATACCTTAAAATAGTTCAGATAAATAATCCAAAACACAAAGATCAATATAACAGTTTAATTTCATTCATTGAATATTTACTGAACGACTACTTACACACACAAGAAAACCTTAGTTGCTATCACAATGATGAAGATGAGTTACTTGATGATGTCATTAATGGCAGAAAAAAAAAATGTACTTGTAAGACAGGTGCTTTGAGCAAGGCTGAGCCTGTACTCAACACAGAAGAATGTTGGACTGGTTGAAAAACTGGCTGCAAAGGTTTAAGTACTATGAGGCAGAGGAAGCACTAAGCATAAATACCCCTTCAGGAAGTTTGCACATAAGAATAGGAGATTGAAGAGGAAGCAGAGTTGAGAGAATTTTTGTTTAGAATAAGAGCTAATGACGAGGGAGTATCAAAAAGTCATCAAAAGAACAACTACTTCTGCAAGTACTGAGATTAATATTTAGGGGAGAAGGCTCACCTTGCAAAAGAACTGGGGTATTTCTTACTTATAGACAACACTGGGAGAAGGCATGTATTGCCATATGTGTAGGATATAAGGAAATGGCAGTTACACTGCTGGGGAGCACAGGCCTGGGGTGATAACTTTAGAAATACAAAACACTGAAGTAATTCTGATGTCCCACCATTACATATAAATCCATAGCAAAATAATATTTTAAAAAAACTTATTTGTCATGAAGTTCAACAAAGTTCTGATATTTCCCACAATGAATACTTTTGGTGACTTACTTTGAAATATCAAATTATTTAAAAAGAAATAATGTATAGTGCTTCTGTTTTGCTTGTGCCCCAAATTGATGTTTAGTCTGTTAGCTCTCTAGAAATAGGGCTATTTACTGTCTGGTTGCCTAGGCTATGTGCAAAGGATGGGATCCCCTAGTGAATGGACAAATCAATGGGCCTAGTCCTTAACTCTATTTAGTCATTTGATTAGTATCTTGGGGATGAATAAAAAATCACTAGATTCTGTTATATAAATGAAAAAGAAAATGCATTAATAAAGTGAGAAATGTTACAAGCAACCCTAATATTCTAATTTTTAACATAACTTATTCTTATGCTATTTAATTTACAATAGGGATATCCTTTTCCAGTGCTTAATAAGCATTTTTGTCTTTATCAGAGGCCTAATAAATTAGGCAAATGATTATGAATGTACACAGTAAACACAGAAGCAGAGAAGGCATTCCTTTGCTAAATCTTCACATAATAGTAGCTAACCCAAGCACTGGGAATGCACTGAAAAATGGAGATGGATTATCAACCTCATGGGTTTTAGAGCCTAAAATAGGAGATATACATTAAAATAATAATTATAAAAGAGTACCATAAAAGAATATTAATAGAAAAATGTATTATTTAGTGTAACCAGTGGAGACCCCACTGACAGAAGTACATTTTAACTAACATTTTGTTATATAGTCTTAAGGGACCTTCTACCCAGTTCTGATTCTATTATACTTTATTAAGAGGAAAATATTAATCAGCTTAACAATAACTCACAACCTTCAGACCAACTCTAACCACTATGCTATACACTTGAAGTTTTAATGGTATAAAATAGTATAGAATTCAACTATAAAAATATATACACATATAAACCATATATATATAGTCATGAGATGCAAAGTACCTCATGGGAAACATAGTCAATGATATTATAATAGATATGTAAGGTGACATATGGGTAGTAGACTTGGTGGGGTTATCACTTTATAAGGTGTGTAACTGTTTAATTACTATGTTGTTTTGTAAAACCGAAACTCATTAAAAGTACCCATAATTCCACTGCACAGAAGAAAAAAATAGAAAAACATGTCTAATGAATAGAAATTTTGTATGGTAAAATTGAATGAGACAGCTGGTATAAAAATGGTGCTTAGTAGTTATGAACAGTGTTTGCTGGGGAAAACCACTTAGTTGGAGATGTATCTCCAACTGCAAGACCTCGGATTCATGATTCAACTTTTACTAACCTCAGTTTCTTCGTCTTGTGAGGTGAATCGACCATGTATTTTACAAGTTATTGCTAAGATGGGTCCAGCACGCTTCTGCTGTGCTACTCTGCTATCTAAGTTATTGCTAAGATGAATTGGGTTGATCTGTGGAAAGCAATTAGCACAATACCTGGCTAAATGGTAAATAATCAATATTTGTTGTTGTTGTTGTTGTTATTATTGTTATGGTTAACATTAGGTTTCTCCTCGGGAAGTGTCCGATAGGCCCTGACAATTTTTGTTTTCAGGAGGGTGCCCTTTTTTTATAATATTCATTGAGACTACTTCTGTTTGTTGACACATTCTTTATTTAAATATTTTAATACCAGATCAAGTTTTATATATTACATATTATATTTTATATTTTATATATTATTCTTGTTTTAGGTTGACTTCTTCGGAAATCTGATAGGTACATTACAATTTTGTTATTTAAATTGCCTCACAGAGAGGAACTATCATAATAGAGGTTACAGAGCATGGATTCCAGACCATGCCACTTGGGTGAAAAATTCCAGCATTCACCCTTACTAGCTGAGTGAACTTCAAGAAAATAAACTTTCAGCACCTCAATTTCATCATATATAAAATGAAAATAATAATAGTCCCTATATCATACTATTTCTATGAAGAATAAATGAGTTAATTAATGTAGCGCACTTAAAACCTTGTCTGGCATTTAAACACTGGTATACATTTAGGTATAATTATGCTTTTATTTTCCCCTGAACAACCATATGAATTAAATACTAATATTTAATAAAATTGTAAGGTCTGTGGAGACAGGTACCTTTAAATATTGTTTATTATTTTCTTTCTAATACTTAAAACAGTATCTACTCAACAAATACTAAAAATATAAATAAATGTTTGAAATCAACGAATCCCCATATTACAGATAAGAAAATTGCAGTAGAAACTGGTCTGATAATTTGCCCATTACATAGTTCGCATGTAACAAGGTCAACCTGTGCCCGTCTCACTATAAAAACACACATGGTTAACCATGCAAATTTGTGGTGGAAGCATTCAATAACCCCTTGCTCTTTCATAGTAAGGCTCAATGTAGGGAGAAGGGAAAATAGATAACGGCAACTACCAGTGCTGGAAACTGATACGGGAAGAATGAAAAGAAGTCCAGATATGGTGTGGAGCACCTACATCCTATACTAAGTGTATTTGAAATCAGAATCTTTCAGGATGGGCCTCTGGACTCTGCATTTCTAATAAATACCCTGGTAATTCAATGCTCCTCAATGCTTGGGAAGCCCTAAACTAGAACATATTCCTAGTATATTGATATGGTGGATATTGAAGTTAGAAAATGAAAGGCAAAGAAGTCAGAATGGAACTGAGAGTGGAGAATTAAAAGAGATTATGATTAGAAAGTAAATATTGGTTTCAAAGGAAATAATAAAAAAATATCTCCAGCAAAAGGACAAGAATCATTATTATAAATAACAAGTAAACTTGTTAAAGTATCTTATGATCCATTAAAAGTATATTTCTGTTACTTGAACTATCTCTTAAAAGAGTTTTTTATTTGATTTGATTGGGCTTAATTGGAAGAAATAGGATCCTGAGATTTGAAAGAGATGTTGTTATGGCATGCATTTAAGAATTTTGTGAGATGCAATGTTTAACTTTCCCTCAAAGCTTCCTGAGAACTGATGATTACAGTGCACGACCTAATTCTATGGTTGCAATGGCAATTACAGCTACCATAACTGCCACTAATGGCTCCAATATACTCACGTGTCCTACAGAGACAAAAATAGCTGTGTCAAAACTCTAGTCTCTTCCTCACAGTCATAAGTGTAGGTCACATGCATATAATTAGTAAGTAAATTAATTTTTATTCCTCAATTATTATTTATTATTAAATATTAATAAATCTGTCTCTAAAATCACCCTTCTTTATAGTATTATTTTTAAAATCACATGCACAAGTTTAAATACAGGGTCTGGCAGAACTAACGCCGGTTGGTAGGGTACCTGAATGTCTTGTACAAGATAGACAGCAATTTGAATACTTCACCTAAAATGTCGCATAGTGTGCTTGAGTGTGATATTATTATATTACGGAAATACACGCTTACAATTTTGTAATAAAAGATATGGTATTGATTACCAGCTCATAGAAAAGAAGTGTTATTTGTGTCAGACCCTGTATAATGTAGTTATTATTTAATAAGTGCATTTATTTTTGATTTGTATAATTTTTTAAATATGCAGAGAAAGTGTTTTTTTGTTGTTGTTGTTATTCTTAAGAAATGAGCATTGAATTTAAACAATAACATGCCCACAATCTTTCACACATGATACTAATCTAGTTCTTTTCTTCAGGCTAAAGAGGAAGAACATTTCAATTAATAATTCAATACATTTGTATATGATTAGGTGAATATTTTACATGCCATCCTTAATACAAGAAATAGAAAGTAAATGTTCTTTAAAAGTGCTTCATGAACACAGTATGTCTATCAGTTACTAAATCTGTTTGCCTACACATCGATACATCCGTGATGTTAAAGACTTCTCAAGAAGGTTAACTGGCACTCATGCAAATGGAATACTTCCAAAATTGATTTCAAAAATGCTTAATCAGGCCCTTTTATGTAACCTAGGTATTTGTCTATTCTTTCATCTGTTAATATCATACTGATAAATACTCAATTAGCTTTTATTTTAGGACTTCTTTTCTCGGCTACTTGATGCTTTATGTTATGTCATCTACTTTCTGGCCTTCTTCCAACTTTCCAAGAGCCTCTAGCTACTTCCCTGCTCACTCAATAATTTAACGAAGCTGATCTTTTGATAGCTATTACTAAATCTAACATTTTTCCCAGTCTTCATTTTTAAAATGATTGCCTGTCCTACCAAGTTTGCCCTCATTTTTTTTCAAAAAAATTGCAACTTTTCAAGTTATAAAAATGTTTTTATACCCTTTCATTTTAAAACTTTTACATTATGCAACATATTTAAAAATAGAAAATAATATAACACATTTTAAGAACTCAGCATCAAAACAGATGTTAATATTTTGCTATATTTACTTCAGATCTTACCTTTCTAAAGAAATAATAAAAGAAGAAAACTTCATAAACAATTAAACCTTTAACTAGAATCTATTCTCCTCACATTTCCCTGCAGAGGAAGGTGGGTATTATTTCCATATGTGTTTTTGTACATATACTAATATGTATATTCATAAACAATATATATTATTATTTAATATGTATTTTACATAAATCATATCACCTTCTGCATGACTTTCTGGAACGTTTTAGTGACATTATGTTTTTTAAGATTGACCATGTTTATGCATGTAAATCAAGCTTATTCATTTTAACTGCTGAATAGTGTTTCATTATATGAATAAACTATGATTTATCCTTTTTCCTACTGAGTGACAATTAAATGTTCTCTGTGTTGCATTGATAAAGAGTCCTGCAATTATATTATCTTTGTACTGTCTCATGTGTAAAAGTTTTTCCAGGCTGGACCCTTAAGAGTAGAGTTTCTGACTCAGAGAGAATGCATATTTTAAATTTATTAGATAATTGTAAAATTGTTCCCCATAGCACACATACCAATTTCCATTTCCACCACTGGTACATAACAGGTTTTCTCCACATCCTCTCCAACACCTTCATTACCAGATGGACTAATGTTTTTCCATAGGATAGATATAAAATAGTACCTCCTTTTGATTTGTATTTTCTATAGCACCAGTAATATTAAACCTCTTTTCATATTTTATTGGTCATTGGTCTTTATCTCTTGTCACTTGTACATTCACGGTTTTTACCCATTTTCTATTGGGTTATCTTTTTCTTATTAATGTATAAAAACTAAGTACTCATTAATCATTTGTCACTTATATAGATAAAAATATCTTCTCATATTTTTTACTTGCTTTTTAATTTTAATTTGTCATACCAAAGTTTCATTTCAAATGACATTTTAAAAAGTATTTCCTATGTGTTGGGAAAGTATTTTATATGTATTATTTAATTATTGACTGCATTGTTTTCTAGTATCAGTAAATTGATCTTGTTAATTTTATTGTTCAAATCTTAAGAATTATTGATTTTTTTAATCTTATTGATCTATTATTTACTGATGGGAGTTTAGAAATATTTCCCCATAATGGGTTTCTTAATTTATTCTTATACTTTATCATCATATATTTTAATTATGTCAATCTATGCTTAGAATTATTACATATTTTCTCAGATGAATAGAACTTTTTATCAGTATGTATAACTCTATTTTATGGTAATGCTTTTAACTTTCAAATCTATTTTGTCTGATATATATTTTTATCAGCTTTGTTTAAATATTTCTTCAAATTTTTTCTATCTTCACTACCTTTATGCTCTCTTTCTGAAATTCTGATTAAACTGGAATTAGATTTTCTCTCTGTATCCTACATATCTTTTAAGAGTTCTTTCATATTCTTTCTCTGTCTGTTTCATAAGAGAATTGTTTTTCAGATGAATCTTTAAATTTACTATTTTTCTTTTGTATTAAATTCTTATTGCAATATTTTTATTTCTAGAAATTATATTTAGCTTTTTAAAGAAATCTTTCTGTTACATTTTGTTATATGGTGTTATATCAACAATTTTATTCCCACTTTTATTTTTTACACATTTCATACACTTATTTTAAAATTTATATCCAATATATTTATTCAGTTTTTTCAGGTTTGTTTATGCTATTATGTATATTGCCATTCATATTAACTTGCTTCTTTAGGAGTTTGGTGAATTTAAAAATCTGAGCTCAAAATTTTTGTAACTTTATTTGCAAGAATCCTTTGCTGGTTGAAATAAGATGTGTTCCCATAGAGAAGATGTGCATCTGCTTCTGCTGCATACTGCTATCAACCCAGGTCTCCTGAAAACAAATGCAATGGTAAGTGTTTTGGGGACCACATGGGTAGTATATATCCTGGACTCAAATTTATAAGGGACAGCTTCCAGTTGGTAATTTTCAGAGAGGACTTTGTTTTTTCTCTCCTTCACCCAGAGCTGAGGTCAAGACAGGTAAGTCTTTTTATATTCTTCCTTTGTGGGCAGGTATTGATTTGGGTTTTTGTTGTTGTTATTGTTCACTTGTTTATTTATTTGATTTCTAGGTCACACATAGACAATCCTCCTTTCATGCAGATGTCTTTGTCTTTTCCTCCTATCTTGACTGTGTGCTAGGATGTGGCTCCTTAACCTCATTAGCAACTGAGTGCATGAAGATTCCAGTAGATGGAATAAGAACAATCTAGGAAGAAAGATCTCGAATTCAAGCTTAGACAAGTTAGGTGCTTCTGGGTAGAGTGTGATCAAAGAGGTGAGTGTAAGAACAGTATTTGAAGCTTTGGCTGTGCACAACACTGGTTATAAGTGTGTAAGAAGAGAAGATCTAGGAGACAGGTCAAGGTACTTCTAGTTTGAAAGCCAGGTGAAAAAGCCTGATACAAACAAATATTGTATATTCCATGTGTGTTTTAAATAATTTGAGTGAATATTTTAAAAACAGGGATTTCAAAATCAAAGTTTTGGCATCAAAAAGTTTATATTCAAAGCAAGCATCATTTAGAATTGCGTGGGCCCACCTGCTTTAAACAAGCCATGTATTCTCTCCCCTAGATTGCATTCATTGTCTACAGTAACTGACTAACCTCTTTGTGCATTTGAGCTTGTGCCCTGACCTAAGCTAATAATGGCTCCATCATGTTATTGTTGAAGAGGAGAAGAATCTGGGTGACAATAAACAGAAAATGAACAAACTTACTGGGACACAGATTGATCATTAATTGACTTCTCCAAGACTGGAAAAACATATGGGGTTCTGGTTTTGATGGGGGCAGTGGCATTAGGGAGTGGGGTTATTTCCCATTTACATATCAGACCCCACATGAAGGTATGAATTCAGAGTGTTTGCAATGCCTGATAGTAGCCCAGAGGGATTAAAGCTCAAAAACTCTTAAACAGGAAACATAAGCCAAGCCAAGGAACAACAAAAACATAAATCTTTAAGGGTGTCTATTAATGCCAAGGAGGAGAGAGTTCCACCCACAGTAAGTTAGGGATTGCATTGGATTCACTTGTAACACATATTCCCAAAAGAGTGATTTAAGCAAATTTGTGGTTCAAGGGTTATAAGCAACTGCAGGGGAAGAAGAATCATCAAGTCAAAGTCAGGTTTATGTGAGAGCATTAATGTGAAACAAATGCTCAGAGAAGAATTTGAGAACTGAAGAGATTTTGCTGATGATGGACTAAGTATTTGAGAGAAGCAAAATGGTAGTGTCTCAAGGGATGGAAACAGGTGCAATGTGGGGCCGAAATGGGTACTTGTGGACTCTTACAGGCATCAACATGATATAGATACGGGATGATCTGGGAGTCCATGAATTTTGGGGGCATCATAGACATCCGAATGTGGTCCTTTCAGAGGACAGAAAGACTAAGGTCAGGAGTTCCCTGATGGTGTAGTGGCTTAAGGCTTCAGTGCTGGCGCTGTCAACGCTGCGGCCTGGGTTCAATTCCCAGCCAGGGAGCTACCCACATACAAAAAAAAAAAAAAGACTAAGGAGCATAGTTAAATTTTAGTGCTTGGGGATTGCTCTCAGCATTATCAGGAGTATGGCAGTCCCATTTTAAGTAAGCAAGAAGGCAGAGATCATTAGAACCATTGAAACTATAGAAGCTCAATAGGCAAAACAAAAGTATTTACTGATCTAATTCAGGCAATTTTGTTTAAAATAGATCAATTATGAATTTTTAGATGGTATATAATGCTATATATTAGGATAAATTATACAGATCAATTAATATCAAGACATTTTCTGGTTATTTGATCTAGGGCTATCGATAATTTTTCAGGCATCCATAAAAGCAGCAAAGGATAGTTTCCTACCACAGGGGAAAATTCAGTATGTTTTTTACCTTCTCTAAGGCAAATTTAAAGAGAGAAGAAAATTAAGCAATTGTTACAGAATTTCCAAGGTGAAAAAATTGTGACTCAAGGATTACATCTGGCCAAAGTTCATCTACTATAAAGGCAATAGGTAGATACTCTTAAACATCAAAGAAATCCAAAAATGTAATACTCATGATCCCTCTTGAAAATACTACTTATCTATAAAATTTAACCACTTAAGAAAGAACCCATAAATAAAGAATTTAGGAATGGGAGAGCTGTGTTAAAATGTTGCTTCTGAGCTTTGAAACCTATTTAAATAGACTATATGGAGTATATTATTTTTTACATTTGGTCTTTGTGACTGCTTTGAGAAAAGTGGTATACATACTTGTATTATTAATATTAATATTATTATTCATATAATATTTTAAATATTTCTTGGGAAAATCCCTAACACAAAAACAAAGGACAGGACCTGATCAGGCTGAAATACTCTTTGATGAAGAACATGAATTTAAAATACAAAGTAGAAATTTGGGAAACTTCACAGGAAAAAAGCTTCTAAGTTTACTGTTTTTTTTTTTTTTTCCTCCTAAAAGAACACAAAATCAGCAACAGTGAAATTCTGGGAAGACCCTGGAACCAGATAAAACAATCTTATTAAGCACTGAATCACTGTTAAGGAACAGTTACCCAGCAACCAACGACCTCATCATTTTCTCCAAATCTTCCACAGTGCATTTTTTAAAACAATCTCATAAAACTAGGACAGACTGAAAAATCATGGAGAGAGGTGGGAAATGAAGAAGGCTGCGAGAGGGGGGAAACTAAATATTATTTGACTGCAAATTTGATCCAGATACTCCAAGGCTACACAAAGTTAAGAATTCAGGCCACGAAACACCTCCGTAATCTGAAGAGCAGGCAATAGGAGAAAAACAAGTGACACAGAACCTTTAAAGACTTCAATTAATAAAAGAGAATCACAAAATGCTGGGACAGGAAGGAATCCGAGACTCTAGCCCCTTCCTTTGGCTGATGAATAAACAAACCCTAGAAGTTGAAGTGGCAGGTCTGTGGTCCACTACATACAACACAGAGTAAAGCAGGCCTCTGGGTCTCACTCCTGGGTCACTTTTCTTACTACCAACTGTACTGTTTCATATTGAATACAGGTGTTGTTAAGTGGCAACACACATCATTAAGTAGTTTATTAACATCAAATTTGGCTGTAATATCAGCAACTCTGTTCTTTTAAGAGATAAAAAGTTTTAATCCCTTTCCAGCAAAAGGCAGCTTTTGCTGGTAATAGAGTTCTAGGCTATGTTTGTTACCAAAACTTTATAAATCACTATTTTTTTTTGATGACTACAAACATATTGTCCACTACTTAAATGTCAAATTGATAATAACTGCTCAACATAAACACCCTGGCAATTATTATAAAATTCGAAGTACACATGACCTCAGTCTTAAGCATGAATACCTATCTAGGAATTCAAACATATTTGAGGAGACACAGAGCCCAGTAAATTTCTAGCATTGACATGCCCATCAAAATATTGTCCTACCATCAAAATCACTGTGTATATAAAATACCACTGAATGACTATCTTAGTCAGTTAAGGCTGCTGTAGTGAACTTCCATAGACCGAGGGGCTTAACAACAAGCATTTATTGCTCTGTAGGCTAAAAACATGAGATCAGGGAGCCAGCATGACCAGGTTCATGGTGAAGGCCCCCTTTATGGTTAAGTATTCATATGGCTTTCCTTGGTGTGTGCACACAGAGAAAGAAGGAGGGAGGAAGGGAGGGAGAGGAGGAGGGAGGGAGAGAGGGAGAGGGAGAGGGAGAGGGAGAGATCCAGTCTACTCTCTCATGACCTCATTTAAAGCTAATTACCTCCCAAAGGCCCCACCTCCAAATATCATCACATCAGAGATTAGGGAATTAACATATAAATTTGGAGAAGACACAAACATCCAGTCCATAGCAGTAACCTAGTTATATTATAATTTATCAACAAAACAAAATAAAAAAGACTTAGGATTAAATGGACACAAATCTGTACTATGGGCACTTCATGGATTCTGCATCCTCAGGTTCAACCAGCTGCATTATAAATATTTAAAAAAATAAAAGTTATGTTGTTACTGATGTGTACTACTATGTAGTTAGGCTTAAGATGATTGCATTGGTACTGAAAATGTACAAATACGTTTTCTTGTCATTATTCCCCAAACAATACAATATAACAACTATTTACATAGCACTTACATTATATTAGGTACTATAAGTAATCTAGACATGGTTACGGTATATGGGAGGATGGACATAGGTTATATACAGGTACTATGCCATTTCATATAAAGGGCTTGAGGATCCATGAATTCTGGAGTTTGGGAAGGTCTTGGAAGGAATTTCATATGGATACTGAAGGATGACTATACGTTCTATAAACATTCCATTTCTAATAGGTTAGTGGCAAAGCCAGGACTTGATTCCAGGATTCCTGATTTCAGAACTAGGCTCTTAGACAACTCAGCCTGCAGCCTTTTTTGGAATTTCACAATGAATAAATTTCCATCTTTAGAGTACACTTTGTTTTTGAAAAGACTGGTTTCATTCTGTTTTACCTTAGCATGAACAGCATGCTGGATTTACTTTCTTCTTCTTTCTTTTTTTTTTTTTTTTTGTAAAAATTTTAATGTGCAATTTATTAAGCTAATAATCCAATTCACTAAGATTTTTCTGAAGACTTTTTAAAAATACTACTGATTATCTAATCATCAACTGATTACTAGTCGAAGAGAAAACATGTGTTTATCTCTCTTTTTAATAAATATGGCTCACTTAAAATATAACATAGAATAGAGAGCTTATGCATACAAATCAGTTAATAAAACACTGCAGTGAGGAAGGTATTCAATTAATAAATTAAGAGCACAGAATTATCTGAGTCAGAAACAGAATTTAATATAAACCTCAAATTTCTGTGTGGCATTTTGAATATCAATTTTAAATTGAATTTACAAGAGGTGAAATGTAAATGAAATAAATAAGAATGCATGAGTTTTTCAAATTTTTATAAAAATATTAAGTCTGTTATGTTCAGTTTTGCCATATTTTACTGAAGTTCATAAATGACAATCAGGAACACTTAAAAATTATACACCATTTTGAAAAGTACATTTGATGAAATAATTTCTAATTTTACTTTTTTTGAATAAATAAAATAAATATATTTGTTTATATTTTTCAGCACTTTTGAGAATTATTTTCAGCTACCCAGAAAAAAATCTTAACAAATAACTATTCAAAAACAAAGTATTGTACACATTTTTTTTTCTTCTGCCTACAGTACAGCACCTCATAATAATCCCCGTGAAAAATGAAAATTTAAAAAATTACAATTGGCTTTTCCTAAGGCACCCGCAGATAAACGAAAGGGATAAATTTTTTTTTTTATAAACACCTGAAATAATTGTATTGACTTCTGGGAAATACTTATTCCCTAAAGGTCTTAGCGCTTTACTTACTGTCTCTCTCCCAGAGATGACTCCCATTTAATTTTTGGTTTATATATACTCTACTTAGTTGATTTGACTGAAAGCGTCATCTCTCAATTTCTTCATAACCTCTTTCCCACCAATTCCTTTATGATCATACCCCTACTCTGTTTTTACCGATCACAGCAAATGCTTCAGAATCTCAATTTTAAGTGTCTTACTCTCCAACCATCAATTCTACCTGTGCACCTCATTCCTTCTATATCCAAATTCCAGAGGTCCTCCTGCTACACTGGTACCTAAAATCTGTTCATACTAATACCTGCCCATTACATTTCATGATCAATCATTATTATCTCTTCTTTAAATACATCTCAGTGCCATTGTCCCTGTCTTGAAGATCTGTACTAATTTGACAAAACCCCACCTAAAGTTAAATTCAATTACCCAGCTTCTCTGCACAGCACCCATGCAACTGAATATGGCTGGAGAAAACCATGAACGTGCTGAACACTTGAATTTCCATGACTAAAAATCCCAGGTGAGTTTGTTTTTCCTCGTTTTATTGAACTATAATTGGCATGTAATATTGTATTAGTTTTGGGTGTATAACACAATGATTTTCTATGTATGTGTATATTGCAAAGTTATTACCACAAAATGTTTAATTAACATCCATCACTTCAATTATGTTTTCTTTGATGAGATCTACTCTCTTTAACATTCAATTATATGATACAATATTGTTCATTTAGTCACCAGGCTACATGTTACAACCCCAGAATTCATAACTGAAAATTTGTACCTCTTGATGACCTTCACTCATTTAGTCCAGCTCCCAAATTCTACCTCTGGCAACCACCAAGCTGTTCTCTGTATCTGTGAGTTCTGCTTTTTAGATTCCACATGTAATGAGATAATATGGTATTCATCTCTCTGTGTCTTATTTCACTTAGCATAATACCCTCAGGTTCTCTCCATTATATATGTATATACCATACTTATATATATATGTGCAGATATCTTTTTGAGATCCTGAATCTGTTTCCTTTGGATATATATAAGCTTTAGATGACACCTGGTACAATAACTTCGTTTCCCGCCTCCATCCACTCTCCTACATTACTTGATAACTATTAAAGCTTCTGTGTCCTCAAACCTGTAACACCTTCTCTTCCAGTCTCAATCTCAGCTACTGACTTATTCTCCTGAAAAAAATAGAAGCATTCAGAAGACAACTTCCACATGGTCCCACATCTACAAGCACCTATTTCCCAGCATCAGTAGGCATGTACTCTGCCTTCTTGTCTCTTCCTCCTGGATAGAATAACTGCCCGTACTCATCTAAAGTCAGTCCTCCCACATGAGTGCAAGACCTCATCTCCTTCCTGGAAGACATCATGCAGCCCCTTCTCCTCTCTCTCCTCCATCATTAACCACCCACACACCACCACCACCACCACCACCACCACCACTATTTCTTTCTCTCTCACTCCTCTCCACCCATTCCTGGATCATTTCATTAACATACAGACATTTTCTCACTTCCTCCATCCTTTTCATTTGGATAGGGCACTTTGCTCAGACATTTCATTAACAACTTTTTCCCATAGTCAGACATTTAAATAGCCACATATTTTGGAAGACATTATCTCATTTTTTTGTGCAGATTTCAATGAGTTGCTTGAAGCTAATAGGGAACATGATTTAGTAATAAATGAAGATCTCTATCTTAAAAGGAGATCTTAATGAGGAGGTATACTTTATAAAATTATGTTCTGGCCCTACCTTTATATCACTACATCGTGACTGGAATGTAACTTAAACAGCTGACTACTGCAAAAGCAAGGAAGAAGGAGCAATTGGGCAATTTACTAGAGAACTGTTTCCATATGTGTCCAAGGAGCAATGTTAATAGGGACAGCCCCTTTCCTCAAGTTAATAGGGACAGTTCCTTTAATCTAACGGATATCATCAGTAAATGATGAGGATTCCAACAGCAAGGCAAACAAATTCCTCAGGATAATGTTGTAATTTCATGTGGGCTAAGGGCACATGATAAAATGAAAACAGAGTAAAGCATTTACTTTGAATCATGGCTTCCTCAGTTAAGTTGTGAAATTTAAGAGCAATCAGTTGAACAGATCATTTCCTGAAAAATGATTTCGAATTGTTTGACAGAGCCTTGGTTGGTTTGCAACCCAAACTAATTATGATGCTTTATAAACTCATTACTACCATTTCTCTCAGGTTAGAGTCTAAACTCCTACATATGCTTTAAAATCATCTTGCCTCCTGCTCCATTTCTGGCCATTCTCTGGCCCAATTCCTCAAACCGAATGCTCCTAGCAAATTGATCTCGTTTTGTTCCCCAGATACGCCACATTCTCTCTCCTCTCCTGATTTTTGCATATTCTTCATGTAAAAAAATTTTTATCTATTTTACCTATTTATCTTTCAATGTATACAGGTGTCACCACATCCCAGAAGTCTCCTTTGCTCCTTTAAGACTGTATTAGCTTCCCTCCTACATTTATCCTAAAATACTTGCTTATCTGCCAGGTCATACATATGCTCAGGGGTCTCTAATTCATCACTGTAGGCTTGTACCCACCCCCAAATTTTGTGACAGATTTCAAAATATGCAAACAATCATGAACACTAACTCATCTGGTCATCAGGACTCTTGGTAAGTGGGAGGAATCAATGTTATCATCACCTCAGTTTACAAATAAGGCACATGAGATTCAAGGAGGTGAAATAACTAGACCAAGAAGAAACAGATAAAAAGAAATGCCAATAAGAGGTTGATTGTAGATCTTTATAGTACTATAAATCATATACTTGTCTCATGTAAAACTTCTAAATTAGCTATACGGTTTAAACACAAGCTTTGAAAACCTGAGTCATAGGTGTGAAAGTGTGCATCAATTCCTGAAAACTTAAGTAATCTCAGAAATTAACTAGCATTCAGTGACATATACTTACTAGTATCAACATTTTAATAAGGTGGAGGCAACTAAAACTGAAAACATATAAATTCTAAAAAAGCTAATTAAATTGTTTCCCCGAGTAGATAAAACTTAATGTTTTGTTTATGAATCTTGTCTGTGAGGAAACAAAAAATTTTAACATGGGGACTGTCTGTGCTTTTCGTAGGCTACTAAAACCCCCATGGCATTTGACATCAGGTTTTGAAGGGAAAACATGTACTCCCTCAACCTTCTCCACCAAATGTACCATTTACTAAATTCTTTCATTTCATTGACTAAACTTGGTCTGTGAAGAGAGGAGAAAGCAAATAAATGGCAATAAACAAAACTATTATGAACATAATTGTTTTTTAAAAATCACAGATCTAGCTGAATGAATAAAGGTTGAAAATAGCCAACAAAAACACTGCTCAGGTTTTGTTTAAGATAAGGTGATATTCATTAGCCAAAGGCAGTCAAATGGCTGTTTTCTGCAAAGAGAAGTTGGTATGCAAAGGTAGATTTTTATCTCGTTTGAGCATTCTTTTCTTCAATCCACAAAGCTTTAGGTATGTGTACCAAATTTTCTGAATTACTGTGGAAGATTCCAGGAAGTTCTAGCATGAGGCAGAGTTGATACAGCATTAGGGAATGCAAAAGGAAGTGGAACTGAATATCTATTTTTGTTTCCTTCAGCTTCCATGTAAAGTAATGTGTACTATGGATAATTTCAATTTTCAGGAAAAACTACATAGATGTTCTGTACATGAGATTTTGGACCCTGAAATCTAATGACTTATTAAGGAAAATTTTGTTATATATCAGATGCTGCACTGCTTTTTATGGCATTGTTTTCTTTGTATTTCAGGAGGCTAGATATATTATATTGAGGTGACATAATTTCAATGACCCTCCTTACAGGATCTGGTGATGATCACAAGAAATGAAGACCAAAAAGGGTACAGAAATCTTCTTGAATTTGTGACTGAACTTTCTGACACCATGGACATTCAATGTACTAACAGAAGCCTTGGAATTGGAATCCTAGCTTTATATTGCTCTGGAAATCCTAAAACCTAGAGAATATAAGGATAAGCAAGATGTAAAGAAATCATCTATTCTTTTATTTTCCCTAATGAATAAAATAAAAGTATTTTGGCTAAATGTCTTCTGGAAATTATGCATGCCACATCATCATCTGAAATTCTCAGTAGTATTCTGGGATATTAAAGTTTCTGTGAACATTTCATTAAAGAAAGCTTTCTGAGTTTGTGTAAACTAATCTTCTCCCTTTTACTTACTTTCATCTTTTGCCATCCTGTGAGGACACACATGCAGAGGTGCTGACCTGGTATAACCCTTTTCTGATATTTGCATCTCAGAGAACATTCTGTCTTACTGCTACCGTATTCTTCCAAAATGCAGAAATGTCTTGTTTCCTCCCACCGCACAGCAGAACATGACAGCCTGTCTCATGAGGATACTTCAGCTCTGGGTAGAGAAAACAAAAGAAGTGTCTCCCATCTGAAATGAATGCCTTTCTCAGACTCCTTCCCGCAATTTCTATCCAGCATTGGTTTGCTAAGTGTCATGATAGTGGTAACTATTTTTTGTTTTATTGTTTTGTTTTGTTTTGTTTTGTTTTAAGAGTGAGGTTTGCTCAGTTAGCTTTCTCATCTCTCTCTGGCAATAACCTGCTTCCCTCCACTGTAGGATTCGTCCTTGGACCATCATTTCCTCGTGGCTGTGATGAAACCAGGGATGAGCATATCATAAAACAGGGCTAATTAGAGTCCTTCCATGAGATTAATATGTAGCCCTTGGGGAAGAGCAACACTCTCTTACAGCAGAGTTTATTAAAGTGAGGGGATGCAATGTCCGTGGCTCTTGGTTACCTGCTTCCCAGACAAGAAGAGTAGCCTGAGAAGGCAGGCAGAAACAAGCAGTGTTATCATGGAAAGCCTAATTAAGTTGGGTCCCTGGTTCTCATGGCTGAGAACCTGAGTTTCAAAATACTTTGATACTGTGTAAAACAGAAATATGCTTCTAAACTTTTATCCATCATTTAAATGAAGGTCATTTAAATGAAATATGATTAGGAACATCCTTGCTCAAAAGTATCAGATTATCAGTGCATAACTTTGATTCAAAAATCTTGCATACAGAATAAAATTTAAATGTAAATCACATCTTTGGTAAATTAGTTCTGTATTATACTTACTTTTGGAATTACAGAGAGTTTATTTTTCAAGGCTTAAAAGTAGGCAAAGATTTTTCTTGATTTAGTCACTGTGTATTGTATTGTATGAATTTGGTAGTCTGAGGTAATTGTTAAAATTTGTACGTGGACGTGACCCAGAAATAGTAGGAAGTATGTACTTCCCTGTGGAACCTTCAGTGCTTTGCATTCTGGCGCGTGTTGGTGGGAGTGGTGTTGTGAGGAACAAAAGGGATCTAAAGAACAGAATTTTTTATTCTGACTTCTTTACAGTGTTCTTTATTAAACATCCTTGTTCTCTGTGCTGTTCCTGTTTAGCAAAAGTTGTCCTCAAAGATGTTATCAACTGAACAAAATGTTTTGTGTCTGGAGCTTTAGGTCAGTGAGTCAAGCATTGCTGCAATGAAAATCAAAATGATGCCATGCTGACCTGAACTCCTAGATCTTGCTCCACTCTGATAGCATTTAAGTAGATAAGTGGCAGACTGCCATGACATGTATGCTCATGTCCTGATGGATGTGCCCAGAGACGTGTTTAGTTCTTGGGTTCCTTCCCACATGGCACCTCCTGCTGCAATTTATTGACACCAGATGTTCTGTGTATCAGTAAGACTTGTAGCAATGTCTATTTAAAGTTAAATGGAGTAATTGAAGCCAGAGCATCGTACTTTGAATGAAGTAAATCAAAGCACATCACAGTCATAAAAATGCAGACTAGGGAAAGCATGAATGAGAGAAATCCATTATAAAAAAGAAAGCCAGACTAATAGAGACCAAAAAGCTCTGATTAAAATTTATCATCTCTCACAACACTGATAGAAATCAATTGGTAACTGGTCAGAGCTCTGACGCCAGAAGTAGTGGGCATGTCTCACTATATAAATTAGGCAAGAGTCTTTTGTCATAATGACCTCCTTCTCCATGACAGCTCATGGAAAACAATTCCTCACTTGAATCACTGTGGGGATCAGATGCAAAAACTCTAGTTAATGATAAGAGACATGGACTTGAAGTCTAATCATTTTACCAACATAATGCTTTAGACAGAGGTTTTAACAAATCAAGGCTTAACTAATGATTGATGGTAGGAAATGGAGAGCTGTTTTAAAGTCTGATTTAAAAAAAAAAAAAACTAAGACAGGAAGGACAGTGTGATTAGAAAGGCTCAAAGCAAGCCATGAACCATGAGCATTTATTAATGTGGATTTTAATAGGTACAGGTCTGGCTGCCAACAGCCAGCAAGAACTTAGACTGATTGAAATGAAATGAGAACTTTCAGTATTTCTCCTATTAAATGGAATCATCAGAAGCAATAAAAAGTATACAAAATTATAATACCAATTTAAATGTATAGAATTCAAAGTTATTAAGACTAAAATTATAAAGAGCAAGCATGGCAGGATAATACTTTTTTAAGTTAATTGATGTTTGGGTTGTTTTTGTTTTTTTAAATTTTTCCAGGCATTTTTTTCTATAGGTTGCCTCATGCAGGCAAATGCTTGACTCTGCAGTTACCATTTCTGCAAAGGATGTGACAGGGCACAAAGCAAAAGGAGCCTATCAGTCTGTCTTTTCATGCTCCAAAAACTTCAATTCCTGTGGAGAAATTTTACAGGTTTAGAATAAAATAAATGGAAAAAACAAAGGGAAAAGAAGGGGTGTACCAAGCCTACTCTCACTCAGACTAGGAAACTAATTCCCTGGATGGAGGGGAGAAGAAAAGAGATGGCAAGAAAAAAACAAAAAAGAGAAATAATAGTTTTGAACAGAGGCACCCAGTGCCCTGATTTGAGAGAATGGTAGATCATCAGTGAGAGTGAAGAACATCTGTGAAGTGGACCCAGGCAGACAGAGTTACGGACAGATGTGTAGAGCTGCCATTGAAAACCACATGATGACACCCATGCCTTAGGTCTGGCTCTGACATAGAAGAGGAATGTCAAGATTTGACAGAGTCTTGAGGACAATAACACGGGTCATCTCAAGAGGGATCTGTGTGTCTGAATGACTAACAATGACATAGTCTAGAATCCTTGAAAAAGACGAGAGCTACTGGTGGTAGAGATGACTTCTTAAGATAACTGGAACTTGAACTAGAGATCAGAAAGAACTTCTACCAACAGAGAACATTCAAGGTCGGAGGAATCAAGCATGAAAAATGACTACGTGACAAAAACCACATGCATTTAAAAGCATCACTTTCATGCTTAGAATTTATTTTTCATTGCTCAGAAGAACATTAACAATAATGTGACCAGGAAAGCTCCTCCACTTATTCTTTTCATTAAATGATTCATTCATTCAATAACATTATCAAGTGGTAGTTACCTTCCTACATGCAGGAGATATAGTGCTGAGTTAGAATAGGCAGAGCTCGTGTCCTCATGGAGAAAACAGTTAATAAAATAATCACACAAACAATTGGAAAACTTGTTGACAAATGTTGGCATAGAAAAATGCGTAGAAATATGGAAGCCTATGAAAGCCCCATTTGATCCTGCCAAGGCAACACTGTTTCCCCGAGGAAGTGATAATTTAATCCACATCTAAAGCTGGGTGAAAGTTCACTAGTCAAGAAGGGGAAAATTCAGCTGTTTAATAAAGGAAAGGCGTGTACAAACTCCCTGGCCAAGAGGAGCTCCGTGAGAACAAGGAACTAGGGGAAGCCATGACGGGTGAGGCAGAGAGAGTGAGAATGGGCATGGTAGGAGATGAAGCTAGAAATGCATGGGAAAAGACAGAACATGCAGACTTTTATAAGACATATCAAGAAGTGATACCTATATGGTGGAAGCAAAGAAAAGGTTTGAAGATTTGTAAGCAAAATAATGGAATTATTAAATTTAGGCTTTGTAAAAATCACCCTGACAGCCTATTATAATTTACAGACAGGAACACTGAGAATCAAATAATTTAATGTTTTGCCAAAGAGCTATTTTATAAGCCAAATGAAGCCAAAAGTAAAACTTCTTGCATTTTCTTTGGTGAAAATCAAAATTGTAGGGTTACTCAAAGACCTTGAAAACATGTGGCTCCTCCTCCAGCCTTCCCCATCTAAGTAAATGTCAGGTACCCACGTTCCCAAGTCCAAATCCTTTTCCTCACTGTCCTATCCAATCCATTAGCAAACACTGTCAGCTCTTGTAAATGTTTTCTTGGATCCATTAATTTTCTTCAAACCCCCTGCTCCCATACTAGTCCACACCATCACTATTGTTGCCCCGGACAGTGATAGAACCCCCAACTGGTCTCCCAAACACCATTCTATCCTCAGGAAAAATTCATTCTCTACAACCAAATTTATGTTTTTTTAAAAAAAATAATATAGTACATAATTTTATTCCTCTACTAAAACCCCTGAGTGGCTAATCAAAACTCTTAAAATAAAGCAAAACAATATTCCATGACCTACAAGATCCTACACAATTTAGCTCCTAGCTACCTCTTCAATTTGAACTCTGACTTTTCTCCTTAACCACAATTGGGTCTTATCCATTCTTCCAACATACCAAGGTCTTTCCTATGTCAAGGCCTTTTGTACTTGCTAATACCTCTGCCTGGAATGTTCTCCTAGAAGATGGGGTCGTTCTCACATTTTAGATTTCAACTGTCTCTCATTTGAGAGAGAATATTTTGGAGCATTCTATCAAAACAAGCAGTTAATCTCTAGAATTCATCTTTAATAGTCATAATGTAATAAGGCTTTTCCCCCTTAGAAAAGTGTATCTGAGTTTTTCAAATGAATGAAGCAAAGACACTATGGACTATGTTATAAGGGCAGATGAAATCTCAGTCAGTTGGTAACTTGACATATTGGCTGTAGGAAGGTAATGCTGAAGTATTCCATGTGACAAAGCAGGGTGTAGAAACATATCTGACTAACAAATGGGCAAAGTTTGGGATTTTAAAAAACAGTTTTAGTGTTTTTTCCTTTTTTCCAACTTAAAAAAATCTGCTTTTTCTAATTATTATAAAGACATCCAGTTGCTGATTTTATCTGATTCATTTTCTGTAATATGAACTACATCTTAGTGGACCATTTCAATTTGAATGTTCTTTTTCCAAAGTTACTCTGTCTGTAAAATTACTCGGAAAATTAAGAATTATAAATACATTCCACAGGTCTGTGTAACGTGTGTATAACTTCTGGTCATCTAGCTAAAGCATGCCGTCTTATTAATTAGAATTATTTCTTCATGTTTATCATTTGTTTTCCATCACAAATACATTTATAAATGCTGGGAGATTTTTATAACTAAACAACAAATATTAGCAGAACAGCTACTATGTCTAAAATCCTGTGTAATATAATAGAGGTACAAATAAAGAAAATACAGTTTGCTTTTCCCTAGTCCATAATCTCATGGTAAAACCTAGAACTTAGTGATCAAGAACACAGATTCTTTTTACAAAAGACTGCTTTGGCTATTTGGGGTCTTTTGTCTTTCCATACAAATCTGATAATTTTTTAAATCTATTTCTTGAAAGAACGTTTGGAATTTTGATGGGAATTGTGTTAAATCTATATAATAATGCTCTGGGTAACATGGCTATTTAAAAAATGTTGAGTCTTCTAACCCATGAAACAAAGAATACCTTTTCATTTCTTTGTGTCCTCTTCAATTTCTTTTAATAGTGTTTAAAGTGTACAGTGTGTAAGTCCTTCAAGTTCTTTGTTAATTCCTATGCATTCTATTCTTTTTGTTGAAATCACAAAAGGTATTGATTTTCCAGTTTCTTTTTCTGAAGTTTTGTTGTTGTACATAAAAACACAATTGATTTTTGTATATTGATTTTGTATCCTGCATATTTGCTGCATTCATTTATTGTTTCTAATAGTTTTCTGATGGAGTCTTTGGAATTTTCTATATAAAGAATCATGCCATCTGCAAATAGTGACAGTTTGACTTTTTATCTCCCAATTTGTAAACCTTTTATTCCTTTTTCTTGCCTGATTGCTCCGGCTAGAATTTCCAGTACTATATTGAATAGCAGTGATGACAGGGGCACCCCTGTCTTGTTCCTGATCTTAGGAGAATAGGCTTCAGCTTTTCCCCATTCAGTATGGTATTAGCTGAGGGTGTGCCATAAAGGGCCTTTATTATGTTGAGGTACTTTACTTCTATACCCATTTTATTCAGTATTTTGATCATAAATAAATATTGTATCTTGTCAAATGCTTTTTCTGCATTAATGGATATAGTCATATTTTTTATCTTTTATTTTGTTTATGTAGTGTATCACATTGATAGATTTGCACATGTTGAACCATTGTCATGCCCCTGGGCCAAAAACCTTGAAAATCTTAATCCACAAAGACTATGTACCCCAATGTTCAGTACAGCTCTCTTCATGGTGGACAAGTCAGGGGAACAGCCAAAGTGCCCTTTGAAAGATGACTGGATAGAGAAGCTGTGGTACATACACACAATAGAATGTTATTTAACTATAAGAAAAGATGAAATATTGCCATTTACAACAACATGGATGGACCTTGAGATCATCATGCCAAGTGAAATAAGCCAGAGGAAAAAAATCCAAATATCATATGACTTCACTCATATGTGGAATATAAAAAATGAAAGCAGAAAAGAAACAAAAACTCATGAACACAGTCAATAGTTTAGTGGTTACCTGAGGGTAAGCAGTGGGTGGTAGGAGAGGAGGGAGGTGGAATCAAATATATAGTGAGGGAAGGAGAACTGACCTTGGGTGGTGAACACATAATACAATATATAAATGATGACTATAGAACTGTACACCAGGAACCTATGTAGTTTTTTATATCCTTTGAGTTCCAAGTCAAGGTGTATTTATAATCTCTCTTTGGACATTTATGTTATATGAACTAATAAATACCCTTTTTGATTAAGGCATATTTGTTTGGATTGTGTGTGTGACTTATAATCTAATGACTCCTGACACAATAGCCTTTGCAGCTTTAGAGATGGAATGAGTCCAATAATAATAATAATAACAATAATAATAATAATAATAATAATAAAAAGTGTCTGCAATAATAATAGGCATATAAAGCTTTTGTTCAAGGAAATCTGCCTACCTACCTCACCTAACCTCAATATGCACTTACACTCACCATTCATAAAGAAATACTAAAAAATAAAAAATAAAAACATAAAAACAAAAATAAAAAAATAAAAATAAAAATAAATATTTATGTGAAAACTATGTATGATGTCAGATGGACACTAAACTTATCTGGAGGAGCAATTCATAAAGCAAATAAATGCCTAACCACTGTGTTATACGCCTGAAACTAATATAAAATAATATTAAATACCAATTATAATTTAAATATATATATTCATGGAATAAAAAGTACAGCATAGGAAATTTAGTCAATGTTATTGTAATAGCTATGTGCATGTCAGATGTGTAGTAGACTTGTTGGGGTTATCACTTTTTGAGGTGTGTAGATGTCTAATAATTATGTTGCTTTGTACACCTGAAACTAATAATAACAAAAATATAAAATAAAAATGAAAAGGCATACTTGTTAAAATGTCTTTAAATTTTAAAATATATATATAAACTCAAGAGCAAAAAATACAAGTGGGAAAATTTAATTTATGAAAAGAGATGTAGAAAACAGCCATAATAATTAATTTAAGAGATTCAAGGGCTGACTGAAGTTTAATGCTCACATAAGAAACAATAAGTAACAATTACATAAGTGCTATATTATACACACTGCTCTAAATACCTCCACATACATAAAGTTATTTAACCCTTACACAAACCTATAACATCTGTACCATTCTTATGCCTCATTTTTGAAGAAAGTTCATTAGAGAAAGATAAATTAACCTATGTAAGACTACAGAATTAGTAAGTGGTATAAAAGGAAATAAGAAAATCTCTGCCTAATCTGTGACTAAGGCCTAGAAATTTTCTATCTCACTAGTCTAGGGGACAGCAAGTAGCACTTGTTCTGCGTGGAACTATAATCAGACACAGATTCATCTCTACCACCAACCCCACCAAGCAATAAAATCAGAATCCTTAGGCTTACCTGAATAAGGGTGAGTAGTAAGGTGCAGAGACCCTGAGCTGAAAGACTAACATAGAAGCTAGGCAGTAGCAACTAAGAAACCCATCTTTTAGTAGAGCTTCCAAAGTTCAAGGTATGCTGGGATTCCTGAGTCCATAGGACTCATATTTCAAGGTATGCTGAGATAACTTTCATAGAAGATGAGATAAAGGCAAAAGTTATAAAACATATGTAAAACTCTATTATCAAATAATATAGTCCACAGATCCAACAAGAGAAAGAATTCTTTCTTGAGGTACTAGAGATAATGGAGCAGTCTTAAAATGCTTAAAATAAGTACATGTAAATTACTCAAAGAGATAAAATGATACTGTCCTTTCCACCCCCCGCCAGTACTCTCAATGCATCCTGCATCATGCAACATGCTCAATTAAACTTAACCATATGAGGTAAATAGGCATTTCCCCCTATTTCAATGTGAAGAAAATGAATTTAAGTAATAATGCAGGGTTATACATCTAGTAGATGAGGAAGCCAGAATTCAATTAATTGACCAGTGGCAATTTTTGTCAAGAGGGGGCATATGAAGGTCCTTAGTAGACCCAAAATATATCACTGCCATAGTGTCTTAAATGATTTAATTTTATTCATTTAATGTATATCCACTTCATGTTACAACTCTGGGGACACTTGTATTAATATAAGAATGTGGTTGCCCTTAAGAATGTTGCAGTTCAGAATAAAAACAGAAAGATAAGATGACAAATTTAAAAGTACCACATAGTATGATAAAGTAAAGAATGCTCCTGAGTTAAATTTACAACTTAAGTCATTCAGACCACAGGTTTTTAGAAGAAGTGGTTGTTAGAATGCAAGGAAGATGTTTGTGGAAGAAGATATGTGTTGCAATGTCTGCTGTGAGCCACTGCATGGGACCAAGAAAGAAAGAATAAAACTCATTCTTATTGGCTCAGAGTGGTTAAGATAAAACTAAAACATGTCAACTATAAAAAGTGGCCCAATATCAGATGACCAATTTCCAGAAACCTATTTTCCTTTGAAGTAGAAACTATATACACAAAAGACAAATGTACTATGGACTTAAAAAAAAAAAAGTTTCCATAGAGACATAGAATACAAGGGGTTCTCCGATTTAATGGAAAAAGTTAGGTGCCATTTTAGTGGCCTTTCTCACTGTGAGACCCATTTCCATGATCTACTTTTTTTTTTTTTCAAACTGAAGTAAATTGTGCAGGACTTGAAGCCCTGGGTGAAGCAGATTAGAAGCAAGTAACAATCAACAAGGAGCTCTGGCTTCATGTACCACTCTCAAGACACCCAGTTGGGGAACTCTAGTTCTAGAGAGCAAGAGACCTTACAATTCACCATAGATTATGAAAGTTTGGGAATATTACTTTATTTTCTATTTAAGGGAAATGATTTCGCTATACTTGTTTTCTTTTACAGGAGAGGAGGGCTGTGATTGTGGTGTTCTGGCTTTGTCACTCCGCTCTTTCTGCTCCAGGGGTGGTTCAGTGAACTATCTGATTGAATTTTAGTAGGACGAACTAGTTGATCTTTCTTCATTATTGGACATACCTTTTACCAGATCTCAGCTGTTCCTTCCAGGAAGGCTTACTCTAAGATACAGCCAAAACTGCCCCACTCCATCTCTTGTATTTGTATGGATAGTCTTGATGTATAAGCACACTTGCCCACAGATATAACCCATGCTGTCCAATCTCATCTCTAACTGTGATGATAGTGACATTTGGATACTCCATGTTCTATGTTGTAATATTCCTCAAATGAATCAGAAGATAAGTGTAAAAAATAGTATTTGTTATACTCTCTATATATCAACCATGTCTGACGGAACATTTTGCAATGATAGAAATGTTCTATTATCTACACTCTCCCACATGGTAGCCATGTGTGATATTGAGCACATGAAAGGTGGCCAGTGCAACTGAAGAAATGAATCATTTTTAATGGTATTTATTTTTAACTAATTTAAATTTAAATTCAAACAGCCAAATGTGGCTAGTGTCTACAATATTAGACAACAAACTTCAGATCCTAATACCTCTCTTTTACTCGCCTGCTTTTTCTTTCTCTCTTTGAATCAGAGGGAGTATATGTAGTGACTTACAGGCTGACTAAACAAGTACAGTAGTCCCCCCATATTCATGGTTCTGCTTTTCATGATTCCAGTAACCCATGGCCAACCATAGTCCAAAAATATTAAATGGAAAATTCCAGAAATTAACAATTCACAAGTTTTAATTGCACGTTGTCTATGTAGCATGATGCAATCTTATGCAGTCCAGCTCCTTCCTGGCCAGGATGTGAATCACCCCTTTGTTCAGTATTTCCACACTGTATATACCCTTTCTACCCATTAGTCATAGTAGCTGTCTTGATTATCAGTTTGACTGTACAGGTATTTCGGTTCTCATACTCAAGTTTACTTAATAATGTCCCCGAAGCACAAGGATAGTGGGTATGCCAAAGGGAAGCCATTAAGTTATTTCTTTAAATGAAAAGGTATGTATATATGCATATATGTATGTATGTATGTATATAAAATGTGTGTGTGTGTGTGGTTCAATACTATCCATTTGGGACATCCACTAGGCATCTTAAAACACATCCTCCATGGATAATGGGAGACTACTGTAATGTGTTTATACAAATATTCTATCTTGACTTAAACAGCAGTGAGTATATCATGAATGAGTGTGGTAAGTGGGAAGGAAATGACAATATCTTGAAAAATCCAGAAAGATTTTCTAGAGATATGTCATTGAAGGGAAACACCGAGTAGCCCACCTTTGGAGATTACACAATAGGATCCTCAGTGTGAATCTCTATGAGAATTAGACAAATATCACCTAATTTATAACTTTGCCTAGGGTTTTAATTGTTGTGGTTAAAAGAAGCCAAATACAAATAAGTTGTCCTCAGTAGGAAGAGATGATATTAAAATAAAACATAGATATACCTGTAGGTTCTATAAAGACCATATGCATCTTATTTATTATTCTTTACTAGGTGTTGATGATACAGTAATATATGGATGAAAACATAAATGAAACCCCACAAGGACGAGTTCAGAAGGGTTTCACCAGAAGTTGGAATATGAACTAGAATTCGAGAATTCTGTTCACTCTGTCAAGAGTTCCATGGTTTTTCTCATCTCAGCTTTTCTCTCTATAACTGATTCATTATTTTCCTTCCACAGACCAACTTTCTTTACTTGAATATGGTCTAACCCCACTCTATATGATCTCTGATCTCCCAGTTCAAGAGCTTCAGACTAAACATTTAAAGTGTCTGTGTTCTGATTACCTATTTGTCCTATTAGCTCAGCTTAAGCCAAGTGCCTCAAAGAGGACAAGGCAGGCAAATCAATACTACAAATAATGCCCCTAGAATTAGCTTTGATAATAGGATTAAGCTGAAATGGATGGAAATGTAGTATGTTAAGGGAACTACTCTAGGGGTTCCATACACTTTATTCACTTAATCCTCAAAAAAATACTCAAAGTTGACTTATGTTATTTCTATAGATAAAAAAATAATAATAATGAAGTTCAGAGAAGCTAAGAAATATCCAAGATATTAAGGGTAGCAATAGCAAGTGTTTTGTTGTTGTTGTTGCTGCTGTTTTTTGCTTTTGTTTTTGTTTTTTTGCACTAAAACATCTTGCTTCTACTTCCAATTACATTGTCAATACTCCTTAGCAGAATTTTGTACTAGAGATGTAGTAGACCTATTCCGACACACAGCAGGACATACATACAGCTTGGGTCTTTTCTGAACTTCTAAATTCTTACACAGAATTTTTTTCATTCAACAATTGGGCCTATGGATGTGTGTATGTGTAGCTGTCATTAGATTGGCTTTACTTGTAACATGACATGACTTAGAACCTTTTTTTCCTGCTTTTCACAGAGATTTATCCTTTATGGTAGTATTCCTAGAAAAGTAAAAGTTTATTTCTATTGAAGTTCAGATTTTTCTAAAAGTAGACTTTTGTTTAAGAGCATTGTCCTTTGTATCTTTTAGTATTAAAGGTACTCACTTTTTATTATAAAATGACAAAGTCCTGGGGATGTAATATATAACATGGTGACTAGAGTTAACAATGATGTGTTACATTTTTGAAAGTTGTTAGGAGAGCACATCTCAAAAGTTTTCATCACAAGAAAAAAATGTAATTATGTGTAGTGATGGATATTAAAACTTAACTGGTAATCATTTTGTAAAATATATGTGTATCAAATTGTTATATTATATACTTAAAACTAATGCAATATTATATGTTCATTATATTTTCATTTATACATATGTATGTATATAAACATTTATATACTCATATATATGTTGAACATATATTCAAAAAGTATATACATCTTTCTCATTAGAAAATACCTGAGCAAAATAGATGGATAATTTTTAAAAAGAGAGAACATTGTCATTTGACAAAATCTCTCTTAATTTGTTTGTCCTTGAAAGAGAGAAGTGATGGTTAGCCTAATGCTATGTGTTTTTTATTTTCATTAGGGATTTGTGGAGGGTGGACTGAGCACTGACTAAAAAATTCAAGTCTTTAAGTGCGCAGATGTGCAATAGAGCTGAGATGACTTGAACAGCCTTTGAAGGAAAGGATCCATTGGTAATGAGGAAAAAAAAATCAATCATCTTAAGTATTGAAATATACACAAGTCATCACTCTTTAGGGAGTTTGTACAGACCCACATGTACTACCATTTTAGTATTTGTGTTTCCAAGAAATTTTAATATTTTTTAAAGGGTCTCAAAATGATAGTAACAATAGATAACATTTTCTAGACAGGGACTGTGTCCTGAGTACCATGCTAGGCACTTCAGATGAATCATTACAATAACTTTATTACCTAGGTATGATTATTCCCATTTTGTCTCTGGGAAACCAGAGACTTAGAGGAATGAAATGACTTACCCTGGACTAGTATACATGGCAAAGTTAAGAGTTGTATCCATAGATCCTGAATCTATAGCTACTACTGTTTTTAATTACTGTATTTCTGTACTACCTTCTTTAATTTTAGACTTTTGTGAACACAAAATATTCACCCTGTATTTAATTCAATCTGTAAAAGAATCTTGCATGGATTTTACTCTTCCACAGGGTATTTCATTTACCTTTACAAAGATATACTTATCTAAGTTTCACAGCCCAGCTCATATATAGCTAAACATTTTGAATATCCCTGTCTTCATCCCTGCCATACCTCCCTGAAGTTTTGACTACCTCACCACAGTAACTTATAATAGAACCATGCCCATCATAATATGATGGTGTAAATAAATCATGGTTCATTTATAAAAGATTTAAGTATATAGCCACTAATGAGAATGTTATAGAATAATATCTATTGACATGAAAAATATTTCATACTATGCTTTTAAGTAATGAAACAAAACATTCTCTATTATCCCTTTTGGTAAAGAAATATACAAAAATGTTAACATTGGTTACTTTTTATCTAGTACAGTTGAACATAGGTATTTGTCTGTGCCTGAAATTTTCTGCTAAAAGTTTATACTATTTTTCTGACAAAAAAAATTATGTATATAATCATGAAAAATCTTCAATATTAAAATCAATTCTACTATTTTACTAAATCTTCATCAGGTGTCTGGGATCCTCTCTAATTCAACACTCTAGAGCACGTGATGCCTAAGCTATGAATGTGGCATGTATTTTGACTTGCTCTGTGATTACTTTGCATGTATGTTCAACTCTAAAAACAATAAGAAGAATGAAGAATGCTTTGTTCATGCTGTTCTAAAGCCAGAGTACTGAAATTTCAGCTAGAGATTATAGCTCAAGGTTTCCTGCTTCCTGATTAACCTCACACATTTACAAACCCCTATCAATCACCAATTAATTCACATAATTATTAAATATATAAATATATGCTCTATATTTACAAATATTTCACATATTATATTGGAATGTAGCAAGCCTTATCACAACAGCTCTTCTATCCAGGAAAAACTTATAACTTCAACACTATGTAGTAAAAAAAATAAATAAATGACGAGGATCCAAAGACAAGAAATGCTCTGTACAATTACTGTCTATCAGGCCCCTTTAGAGCCCTGGGGAATTTCTCTGAAAATATCACATTTACCTGGGGAATATCATGAACTTCCCCTAAGAGTCACTTTGAAAAAATATTTGTCACTTATAATATAAAAAATTTTGTAAATACTACCCTATAGAAATAATTTGAAGAATGTAAAATAAACATTTTCCAATGGTGGGAGTGGCACTGTATAGGGAGGTTAAAATATTGTCCTGAGTCATCTCCTAACAGATATCAGAAATTTTGTTGGCATGCATTTAAGCCTCTGAATATTGAAATCTTAAAACACCTGACATTTTTAAAAGCTCTCCTCTAGTTCTAAAACTTCTAATTTCACTAGATTTTTGTGTTGTACATGTGCCAGCACACACATACACACACAGAGAATTTAAACATGCTAGATTGAAAAGCACGGCATATGTATAATATAGTCCTCCAAAGACCCTAATGACAGTCCTCATTAAATTTATCTGTGGATGTTAAAATTCTTGCCTCCCATCACTAGTATATATTGCTTTTCCTTCTGTTGACTCCAGTCAAGTGTTAATCTAACCTTACAAAGAAGATAATTTATTCCATAAGGACAACAACTTGCTTTCAAACGTGTACTTCCATTGCCTTTACATTTTGTCTAATTAGGGTGAGGAGTGCACATTGGAAACATTTGTATGGTACTGATTACTATTTGGAATGCAGTGTCCCAATTGAAGTAGTAGTAACTATAAGTCTACACAACTTGTATCAATAGTTGCAGCCATGCAGGAGCCACAGCCCCGATGTTATGTCTCTTGTCACTAACATGTGCCATTGTGAACCAGGCTGCAGCACAAGCCCTGTCTGCTTCCTTACAATAGCTCGTGCTCCCTGGGGAATACAAAGGCAGACAGCAGCTTTTCTCCTCTTTTCAACAGACACTCAAAGGGTCTGTTACTTATTATCTTTGGAAGAAAGGACATAGGTTTCCACAAGCAACTTAAGCTTGTATCAGTTCTGAGATCAGAGAAAATGAGGTAGGTCCTTGAGACGCTTTGCAAGACAAACTTTATTGTTGTTGTTGCTGATAAAAGTAAGATTCACAAGCATTCAGCAACTTTGACTAGATTCATTTTACTAACATCTTTATGATCATCTCTTTTGTGGAGAAAAGGAGGCTTGACTGGAGAAGCTGGGGGGGAGCCCATTTGATAGGATGGGTATTCATAATGAAAGAGAGACAGAGTGTGTGTGTTGTGAGCACAAGCTAAAACTTTCTGGGCCCCACAAAGGGTTACAATCTGAGAGACATCCCTTTATCTCCAATAACATAGCACAGGTTGACATATTACCATAACAGACTTTCTTATTTGCATCAGCCAGTAGACTTCCATGAAGAATTCACAGTATATTTTTTTTCAAGAAAGGGACAAAATGGCAGGAACAAAAGAACCTTGAAATGGACTCTAAGAGAACTGGGTTCTAATCATATTTCTGATACTGGACAGCTAGCTATATGACATTAGAAATATCGCTTAACATCTCTGCACCCTAGTTTCCTTGAAAGATTATGATCTTCCATTAGATTATCTCTAAAGTCTCTAAAAGTAAGAAAATGTAGCTTAAAATTACATTGAGTCTCTTTTCTTTCTTTGTTCTAATGGAGTCATAAATTTCTAACATTTTAAATTAATACAGATTTACCCAGGCCAACTAGAAGCCCCTCAATTTACTTACACTTTCCAACCAAATATCTCTGCATCTAACAAGAAAAACTGTATTTCAGCAGGGCCACCTAGGAGTAGGAATGAAAAACAGCTGCAGCACAATACTCTCAAGGACTGGCCTTGGTAAAAGTTCTGAACGTGTCTGTTCATGATGAAAACCAAAAGGAGAAATGAAATGTTATATTTTGCTTTCATTGGATGGAAACTAATAATACATAAAATAAAATAAAAGCACCCACCCAGAGGCTTTCTTCTCTTTTAACTAGAGCATCTGTGTGGACATTGTGGAGCCATCAACACTGAATTCCTAAACTCCATTAGGAAAATGCTCATTTTATCCTGAGTGATAGAGCACCAAGTAGAAAAGAGTAACTGACATAAAGGGAGGAAATGGTGCTGAAAACAAAGACACACCATCATTGATAACCTTTGGACAAAATTCAACGGCCGATTATACTTCCTAAGTACCCGTCCAGAATCTGTCCTAGTTTAGGTTCTGCTAACAGCATGTTTACTATATGGAATCAACCCCAGCTTGTATTTATCTCTTAATTTTTTTTAAACCAAAATAAACACTTACCAACATTATTATAAAACAAGATTCAGATTTACGGTGGAGCCTAATGAGTTGATAAGTGTGTGGCTGAGGCTACACTTAGAGATGTCAAGATTCAGGGAGTCCTTCTCATTGAATGATACAGCTTCCCCTAAAGCACCAGACACATTCCACCATCTCCTAAAATAGACACATCAGAACATGGTATTAAATTTCCCCATATAGGAGGGCTGTCCTCTACTTCTCATATCACATGGCTGGATAATTTTTGGACAGCCCTCATATACTGAAAGTCAAATTCTAACTCTTTCCTCACTGGAATAGAAATGCCCTTCTTTTTCCTATACATACCATCAAACATTATTTTGAGGAACATACAAACACGAATCATACACCTACAGTTTAATTTCTCTGCCACTGGGAAGCACTTACTCATTTGACCACTGTCCTTTCTTTGCTAAATACCTGTCCATTGAGTATTGCTGAAGATCTGAGGGTTTAAATCATCTCATTTCCTCTTCAAATTTTAAGCTGGTTTATAAACAGGTACAGCAATCAATGAGTAGTAAATATGATATTATCTTTATTGGTGGCAAGGTAGAGCTGGAAAAAAATGTGGCTTGAACCCAACAAATTTAGATATCTTAATCCTTGCCCCTTAAATTGAATTTACTTAACCAGTTATAGGCAGAGATAGAGAATTCTAGTCTTCTGTTGCCTGGGTAAAAATGTATAGTTTGCCTAGCCCATTTACCTATTTATCACAATTATACTTGTAGAAATGTACTCCCTCAAAAAAATTACCTCAATAAAACTGAACTTAATCCTTTCTCTTCTATTCTTCTCTAGATTAAATTTCCTTATGTCTTTTATTGTTTTAAATACTAAAAACAAGTATCAGAGTCATTCTATTAAAATATAAAGGATATTTAGAAAATAATATTAGTATTTGCACAAGTTTGTGAGAATAAGATTAGCCACAGAGCTGTTACAAGGTTCATAGGTCTAAGAAAATATCCAGAAAACTGGGTGGTGGGGAAGGGTGAATAAAATTGTGTTTGAAGCTAAAGCTGTTTCAAATTTGTGTTATGGTTTTCTGGAAACATGCCAAATGTTCAATTGTCTTTAAAAAAAACTAGCTTTCTTGGTAGACAAAAAATAATTAAGGAAGCTTTCGAGTAATAGTAGAAATTGGCATTCACCCACCATTTACAACATAATCATAATCATAATGATATGCTGAGAAATGACCTAAGTGATACATTAAAACTCTGTAAGAATGTTTGTTAAAACAAAATACCCTATTTAAGATCCTTATTGTTAATGAAACCTATACTCACAGTTATGTAGAGATTTTGATTAAAGTTGTTTTCATGTCTGTTATTTCTCTTTCTTACTACAGCTACCCAATAAGATAGAATGGCAGTGAGGCAAAGACTACAACTTTTCTCAATATCTACTCTCATCTTCTATATAACAAGACCTTCCATTTTTCACTGGACCTCAGCAGTCTAAAGTAAAGATCACATTCCCTACATGCCCTTGAGTCAGACATATTCATATGACTAACATCTGACCAATATTATGTGTACAATTTCTGGGAAGTCTCCTGAAAACATGTACTCTAGCCCTTCTTTTCCCCTTCCTTCTTCATGCTGGCTAAAAGCAAATGAAATGCATGGTACTCAAATAGCCATCTCACCTATGACATGACTTTGGATCAAAAATATAAGACAGTTACCAGATAAAAGAAATCTTGGTCCCTGTCATCATTCAGCCATCATAAAAGCTTGGAACTGCTAATCTCTGGGTTTTTCCATGAGAGGGAAATAAAATTATTTGAGCTGTGTGTGTGTGTGTGTGTGTGTGTGTGTGTGTTAATTATAACTAAATCCAATTATCATATAGGTAGGTAGAGAGCTTACAATTCATACTAAGGAAACAGTTATGTTTCAGAACTGAAAATGTGGGGATTTTTAGCAGGCTAATATAATATATTAAATGGACATAACGTAACCCACTAGCTGGATCTGGAGTGGCAACCCACACTCAAATGCATTAACATTTTTGCAGCAACTTAATATAATACACTTAGTGGAATAAATAAAACTATAAATAGCTTCTCATTAGTTCATGTTTAATTTTGCCAATAAATCAGTACAAATATGATCAAGTTTTATCGCCAAATGAGCATGAAAAAAAAAATCTTTTGAGGGAGTTCCCTGATGGTGTAGTGGCTTAAGGCTTCGGCATTGACGCTGTCAGCGCTGTGGCCTGGGTTCGATTCCCAGCCAGGGAGCTACCCACATACCAAAAAGCAAATAAATAAATAAATAAATAAATAAACCTAGGGAAGCACTTAGAAGGAATAGAAATCTTAAAAAAAAAAAAAAAATCTTTTGATTTTTCACAGATTTAGAGACCTCAGTATTATGGCAAAGGGAACATACTTGTACACCTACATTATCTCATTTCTATAGGTAAAGGAGTTAAGGTGTATAAAATTAAGTAACTTGCTTAATGCTATATGTTGAGATAGAAGTTTGAGTTGTGGTATCCTGACTTGACTGAGGGTCCTTTTCATTATATGACGTACATTTCCATTTTTTCCCATAGTCCTCATTCATTTATTTATCCATTCTAAAAAAAACATTTACTGAACATAAGCCATGTACAAGTCTTATACTCTAGGAAATATACTATCAGGAGTATCTTAAGGCCATGTTTCCCATCAAGGGAACGTGTACCCCGGTTGCTACAAAGCCACAGTATGGAAGATATGTTAATACAAAGACTTGTATATGAGTGTTTATAGAAGCCTTATTTGAAATATCCCCAGATTACAATACAAATTTCTATCATTAATATGTCCATTATTCTATTATATGGTATATTCATATCATGGAATAGTAATCAGTAATTAAAAGAAATAAACTATTCATGCTAAAACATGGATAAATCTCAAAATAATGTAAAATTATGAACAGGTAGAAAAGAACACATATTGATGATTCTACTTATATAAAACTCTAGAAATACTAACTAATATGTAGTGACAGAAAGCAGATCAGTGGTTGCTTGTGGGGAGAAGTATAGAAAAGAGTAGGAGAAAGGAATTACAAAAAAGACACAAGGAAACATTAGTGATAGGTATGTACATTATCTTCATTATGTGATTGCTTTGCAAATGCATAAGTCAAAACATCAAACGGTACACTTTCAATGTGTGTAATTAATTGTCTGCCAGCTGTATATCAATATATTTGTTTTAAAAATACGAAACATCTTCCTGGAATGTGAAATTTATCAAAACTTTGAAAACAAAACTCAAAGACTTAACTAGAGTTTTTAAAAAATATTAAAACAATAGAAGTACTATAATGTATCAAGTAAAATTGAATCACTTCTCAAGATAAAATTCTAGATGTCAGATTTTAATGCTTACAGTGGGGTAGGTCTAACTAACTCTTTAAGATACCACAGAATCTGGTTATTTTCATTCTTCTCTGAAGTGAGCAGACTTTGGTGGTAAAGTTTGAAGTTCTGCCAAGGGGTTTATAAGGTCACATAACAGATGTAAAAAGTCCCACAACACCTATAACATAGCACTGACTCCAAGTTTCCTGTGGTTTTAGTTCAGTCATTGTATCTTCTTAAATCATGGACTTCTTGTCTCTTTGTATTTCTAAGAGCACTAGTTATTTACAAAAAGAGGAATACAAATAGAGGAATATTCCTTATGCTACCATAATTTTACTATCTTGGGACATGAGGAGAATTAGCCCTGTTGCATAAACACCCAAATTGTGTTTTGCATATATTTTTCTTAAAAAATCACAGATTAAATGGAAGGCAAATGTTGAACCAGCCAATAACTCAGACACTGATGCATCTGAATAATCAGAAATGTGGGAATTTATCACAGGTATTTCCGATTTTATTCAGATGTTTCATATGAAGAACGTGAAACTTTCTGAATGAAAACAACACCTTGATTCTATAAAGCGCTAGAATTTATAAAATCAGAACTTTAAAAATTGAGATAAAATATATGATTATATGAGTGAACACCTCTCTAGAAGATGGTGTGCAATAGTATACAAAAGAGAGACAACTACAACAACAGCAACACTATTTAACTCCTGAAGGTAAAGGATCCTCAAATCCAAAAGGTTCTAGAAAGTATCACGCACAGGGAATGGAAGGTCAAATCAGTATAGAAGATAGCAACGTGCCTAGTCACTCCAAAATATTCAGGGTCGAGATCCAAATTAGTGCATCTCAGGGAACTGAAAAGATTGGCTGTTACGATCTTGGAGCCACACTTGGGCATCTTGAAGAAAGTTTTGAGAGGCAATGGGGAAAAGTGGAGGAGAGAATTCTAATCTTCCACATGCAGGAATAAATAAATGATGAAAACTATGGAGGAGTAGAACAATGTTAATTCACAGAAAAAGTATTACAATCCATTGCTAAATGGTCTGTGGTGGTATTTAAAAATATTATTAAAATGTAGCATATGCTCATTAAAAATTTCTGTCTAAAACAATCTCAGTTTCATATCATAGTAAATCATGGGCCACAATGTGATATACTGTCAATTCATTCTAATTCAACAAAAAATAATTTCAACGAATAAAATAGTATTTTATTCCACACTGATAGATGAGGTAAAGACTTGCTGTTCCTTGGACCACACCTATCCTAAGTGGGATCTCTTTTTGTTTTCTACAAGACTATACTTGTAGGAAACAACACTGAAAACAAAGATACTGATAAACTAGGTAAGTCAGAGCATGATAAACAGGAACATAAAGGTTCTAAAAACTATTTCAAACACGAATAGTTGAAATAACAGAAGGTTTTTACATGCAGAGGAAAATACTCAGATGGAGCTTTTAAAAAATGTTTAAATGTGTGTTATATTGATGAGAAAAACAACTTATTTTTTATTCTTCCAAAGACAGAAACAGGACTTTACAATAAGACTAATTTTGGTTTGATATAAGAAATAATTTATGACAATTGTAAATGTGCAACCATAAATTTTCCTGCTTAAAAAAGTATCATACTCCTTACTTGACAATATCTTTCAATATTCAAAACAAGCTTGCCTCTTGACAAAGATTTTTTCAAGAAAATTATCTTAAAGCTAAAACATGGTTTTCAAAGATGCATGTATCAATACAGTATTTGAAGCATTGTTTATAAAAATCATCCAAACAAATTATTTTTTAAAATCCATACAAAGGCATATTAAGCAACATATATAAAAAATAATGGAGATCTATACAACAGGTTATTTTACTATTAAATAAAAGAGATTACAGAACACAATGTGAAGTTTGATCTCATTTGTGTAAAACTAAAAAAAAAAGGATGTATGTGTGTGTTTATTATGATATGTATATGGTTATATATGCATAGGAATATTTCTAGTATTCCTACATATCATAGTATTTCTCTAGACAAACTGAGGAACCTAGAGGAGTTACTTTTCTCTTTACATCTTTAGTACCATTTCTATTTTACTAAAGCCATGAATATATATTAATTTTTAAAATATGAAAAATAATTTTAAAGTTATTGCATTGGTTATTAGAAGTGTTATCTAATTATTATATATTAATTGTATCCATTACTATATCTATGTTATTTATATTATACCTATGTTTTTATATCTAATATAATTATTATCTAATTATTAATTACTGTCAAAGACAGAGTATTTCAGAGAGTCTGCTTTCTCATCAGGACTAGAATCTTGTTCTGCAATTTCTTAGAAGTGAACTCTGACTGGAAATTTAACATCTCTGAGCCAAAAATGTCTTAACCTGTAATGTGGAGATAGCTTAATAATTAGAATGGGGCTTAAAAAAATACAATTAAGAAAGGATTCTCAACCTTAATTCTTGTTACAAGAATATATTAATGTGTATTAAGCTGAAATAGGCATAATGTACAGAAAGGAGTGTTCCCTGGAGGCAAGAAAGACTTTTTTTTATTATCCAAGCTTCCCCTTTAAGACCTAAAATTTGATTATTACATGAATGAGGTAACAAATTATTAAATTTCCAAAAATTTGAACATTTCATTTTTCTTATTATCTTTTTTGTAGTTTGACCAAGCAGTTTGAAACCATATTGTGAATAAAAATCATTATATAGAGATGTATTTGCAGTATTATATATGCTGTGTATATGCATTTAGGAATAATTTTGGGAGTCATTCATAGAATTTTTGTTTTATATATTAATTTAAATGTATTACATATATGTAATATATAATATATTATATATAATATATATTATAATATATAATATAATATATATAGTAGGTTGAATTGAAGTCCCCAAAAGATAGATCCAACCAATCTCAGAATGTGATCTAACTTGGAATAAGGGTCTTTGAATTGTAACTAAAGTAAGGCCTCTAAATAAGATCATTTTGGATTGGGGTAGGCCATAAATTTAATGGCAATGGTGCTTACAAGAGACAGAAGAGAAGAGACACAGAACTACAGAGACACAAAGAAGAAGACCAGTGTGGAGACTGGAATTTTGCTACCACACATTAAGAATGCCAGGCACTACCAGAAGCTAAAGCACCAAGAAAGCCTTCTTCCCTATAATCTTCAGAGGGAACGTGGCCCAGCTGACACTTGATTTCAGACTTTTAGCTTCCAAAACTGTGAGAGAATAAATTTCTGTTGTTTTAAGTCACCAAGTCTGTGATAATTTGTTACAAGAGCCCTAGGAAAGTCACACAATAGATAGATACAATGACCATACAATTTGCTGTCCTAACTAGGTCACTTTTCAGAATAAAAGTGAACACAATCATTAATAACACTAGGACAATAGGGATAAATAGTATTGTTTGTGACAAACTGTGGCACAAAGCCAATTAACCCATTAAACATGAGACTGCATTGTAATGTATGCAGGATGGTTAGTGAAGTGCCTCTGATGTAATCCATCCTCAGTAAAAAGTAACTCATTATAATTAAATTATATGTAATTATAATATTGGAGGAACTGGGGCCCTGGAAGTATGGACCATTTGACTAGGACAGTATGGGCAAAGGAGAAACAGGAAGAGAGGTGGAGAAGAAGAGCGATCATTAGCCAAAGGAAGGTCTGTGTCACACTAGCAGTCAGACAATTGCTAAGAGTTCTGATTATCACAGTAGCTGTCAGCTCTCATGAGTCCACTGATACCCCTTGTACATACATGTGGTGAAGTGACTGTCTTTCCCCAAAATTATTGCTAAGGTTCAAATTCTACCTGAATGACTTGAAAAATCTGTCCTAATCCAATGTTGAGTTGTAAAATGTGTTGTTGCTATTGATTTGAAAGAAGAGATGGGGAAAAGACTGATAGATGTGGGGCTAGATTCCTGGAAGAAACTTTTCTTACCCAACCATCCAATAAGAACATTTTAGCCTAAAAACTGAAAGAGACCTTGGTCTGACCAGTCAAATTCTCTGTTTTATAGTTAAAGAAACTGAGACTCAGCAACATATATCTGCCTGGTCAAATGATATCCAGAATAGGAGTCATAATTACTTAAGTTCTGTGTCAAAAATATTTGGATAGATTTTCTTATTTTCGTTCATTCATATTGAGTGTACCTGAGAAGTCAAGGCATTTCATCTTTTCTTATTGTTAAAATAGTTCATAAACAGTTCATAAATATAGAAGCACTTTCCTCACTGTCTTCAATATATTGATGTGGTACAAGGAATCTATACCCAAGAGATTAATACATATGACTGCAGAAAATGAACAGTCCTCTAAATTTCTGACTTCAGGAGAAAATATGAAAAATGTGTTTCTTAAATAATCAGAAATCCTTTTGTATTTACCATATGCCACTTTCCATACATTATCTCGTTTTAGCTCCATTATGCAGATATGTTTCCATTTTATAGATAAGGAAACTAAAGCTAAGATATATTACATAATTTGTCCTGGAGCCCACATTCTTACCTATTGTAATATACCAGGGCCTTTTAGTAGAAAATGAAATTCCTAGCCTCCAAAGTACTTGGTTCATAAACTTGAAGAAGAATTCTAGGCCATTCACTTCATTCTTCTAAGCATCTCCCAGACAAGAATATTGCTGGACTATTTTATGAATCTATAAATCCAAAATTCATAATAACTAGGCAGATACAAATGTCTACTTTCCCCTTCTAGAATTAAATGAAGCAGAGTTAAGAAGGGTGAGCACCTATTGAGTATGCCAAGGATTTTACCAGTTTTGGGTGTTTCTTTATAGGACTACTGATTCTCCTGCTCATTATACATGACTCATTTCAAACGGCAGATAATAAAAGTCTCCTATTATATACATCTTGAGACCAATGAAAAAAATAAGAATTGAGATTTGCTATTTATTTCAGCTCTTTTGATTGGTCACAAATGAATTTTTTTGTTGTTGTTGTTGGAAAAGGAAAAATGGTTGAAAACACATGCTTTTTCTAATACAATTCAGTCCTTTGGCAAAAAGTTATTGTCATGTGTCAGTATGCACCTATAAACCTTTCCAGAATGTTTGTGATCTTATATATAGTACCACTTTGACCACTCCAAAAATTAATTGTCCTATTTTATTATATACTTCTGCTTTCAGGCTTTAAAAAAACATATAGAGTAAGACTGTTAAAATAGAAATTAAAATTTAAATGTTCTTAAATAAACTGGACACATATATCAACTAATATAAGTTCTGTGAGGATAATATTTAACTATGAATATCTAATCATGAGGATGAAATAAGAAGCATAATACCTGATATGACAAAATATCACAATTAATCAAGTGATAATAGGTAAGCAACATGTCCCAGGGCCATTTTGCAAGGGATATTTGTACAACATAATAACCACAACCTTTAAAATACCTTTAACAATGAATTTATAACTAATGCACTCTGTATATTACTGTTTCTTATAGTGCAACTGCAAATAATTGTCACATTGGTTTTTTAATACTTTTTTAAAAAGTATAGAGTTTGGGGTGAAATACCTCTTTATTAAGTTATGTTTGTGAAAATAAAAACATATAAAGACACTTTGAAAATAATAGTAGTTTGAGTATTTTGAACCATCCTATCCTTGTGCCTTATGATGATGTATAATCTTTTAGATGCATTGTTGAATTAAATTTGCTAGTATTATGTTTAGAATTTTTGTACATGAATTCAACAAAAATATTGGACTGTAGTTTTCTTTTTTTGTGCTATTCTTACCAAGTTTTGGTATATGGGTAATGTTGACCTCATTCAGAGGAAGTATTGTCACTTCTTTAATATTTTTGTAAGAGTTTGAGGAGGACAGGTATTAAATAATCTTTGAATGTTTGGTAGAATTCACTAGTGAAGCCATCTGGTCCTGGACTTTTGCCTTTGGAGAGGTTTTAAATGATTGCTTCAATTTCCTTACTATTGATCAGTCTATGCAGATTTTCCAGTTTTTTATGGTTCAGTCTGACAAGGTTATATATTTCTAAGAAGTTGTCTATTTCTTCTCATTATTGAATTTCATGGCATATAGTCCTTTATTGTCATTCTTGTATAATATAATAAGTCACATAAACAAAATGAAAGATAAAAATAATATGATCGCAGGGAGAAGGACAAAATGGCGACTGGAGAGGAGGTCCCTAAAGCCTTTCCCAGAAAACACAATTGAACGGCCACCCAGGAGCCAAGAAAGAGGACCCTAGGTGACAAAAAAAAACGGCAGCTGAGATATCCACGCATTGCAAGTAAACACCTAAGATTTGGAGAGAAAGGGGCGAGCGGGAGAGAGGGGAGGGAGCAAAGACGGAACGCAACAGGACCCGATCGCGACTGACTGCAGTGCATGGGAGGGGAGAAGCCAAGAGGCGACAAGAGGAAAAGCCCTAGCAAAGCGGCAGAACAGTGGGAGTCCGTTGGGGAGGTGGGCTGGGGAGCTGGAATTTGGAGCAGCAAGTTGGGGACAGACCTTGGGAGCCAGCCTCTGGAACTCTTGAGTGCTAGCAGGGCTGAGCGAGGACTCTGAACTGCAGAGACGACATCTTGGCTCTAGGCTCCCTAGGGACCCACAGCGCAGGCGCACGGCTCCTGCACAGGGCTGTAGTTCCTGGTCCCCGCCCGCTGTGGGGGCGAGCCGGCTGCCGCGCAGCAGTGCACAGTCCCTACACAGACGGGGCTGCGGCTCCCGTTCTAGCCCGCTGCAATGCGGAGGCAGGCCGGCTGCCGCGCAGGCAGTGCACAGCCCCTGCACAGGGCTGCGGCTCCTGTTCCTGACTGCTGCAGAGGCGGACCGGCTGCCGGCTTGACGTGCGCAGCTCCTGCGCGGGGTTGTGGCTCCCGTTCTGGCCTGCTGCGGAGGCGGGACTATTGCTGGCGCAGTGTGTGCAGCTCCTGCGCAGGGCTGCGGCTCCCATTCCAGGCCCGCTGCGGAGGTGGGCCGGCTGCCTTCCTACCACAGAGTCAGACCCACAGCTTCAGACTTGTGTGCATGCCTGCTCACGCACCCCTGTGTCCTTAAAGCAGTGCAAGCCCGCAGACTCTGCCCCAACATTTGGCCACGGAAGCAGGCCCGGGAAGAAAGACGTATTTGATAGAATTCACCCCAGCCAGCAGGAGCAGCCTTGGCCAGCATCACCCAGCTTCCCCAGCAAGGGCAGAAGGTGGAGCTGCCCCAGTGTGCCTTTTGTTGGCCTCTCCCCTTTCCTACGAACTTCCCAACTAACTAACTACGGGAAGAGGAAGGAACATGATAGATGCGTACCACCTCCAAACGTAACAGGAGACCAGAAATAAGAAATAAACAACCCCTCTCTCTCCCAAAACTTGCCCCCCCCCCCAGTACCACCTCATGCCTGTCCTACAGAAAGACACCACAAAAGTACCAATCTGAGCTCCTGGGCACTACTGAACATAACGCCCTCATGTCAAAGAGGAAGAACCCAGCAGACAGGATGTATTCCTTAAAAACTAAAACTCTTCAGAAAGAACAGGAAATTTATCAAGACAGCTTCTTAGACCTAGAAGTTTCCGAATTAAGTGACAGAGAATTTAAAGTAGCCATTCTAAAGGCTGTGAGAGAAATGAAAACATACTGGCAGAGCACCATGGCTGACATAAACAACATAAAAAAGGACATGAATGACATGAAAAAGGAACTTCATGAACAAAAGGAACAATTTAACAAAGAAATTCAAAACATAAGGAAGATTGAGATGGAAATGCGAGAGATAAATAATACAATAAAAGAAGTGAAAACAAAATAACTGCCATAGGAAACAGAGCCAACCAGATGGAGGAAAGAATTAGTGATATCGAAGATCAGAACATGGAAACAGCTAAGAAAGAGGAAGAGAGGGAATATAGAACCAAAAGGATTGAAAGAACTCTACAAGAACTATCTGACTCCATGAGACAAAACAACATCAGGATAATAGGAATAGAAGAAGGGGTAGAGCATTCTACAGAGAACATACTCAAACAAATAGTAGATGATAACTTCCCAAACCTATGGAAAGATCTGGAACCCCAAGTTCAAGAAGAAAAGAGGTCCCCTAGATACCTGGACCCTAGCCGATCTTCTCCAAGACACATGGTACTAAAGATGTCCAAAACTAAAGACAAAGAGACAATTCTCAAGGCAGCCAGGGAAAAAAGAACTATAACTTTTAGAGGAAAACCCATCAGACTGGCATCAGATTTCTCAGCAGAAACTCTGCAAGCCATGAGGGAGTGGAATCCAATATTCAAAAATTTAAAAGAGAGGAACTTACAGCCAAGAATAAATTATCCAGCAAAATTATCTTTCAGATATGAAGGTGGAATAAAGACCTTCTCAGACACACAGAAGCTGAGGGAATTTGCCAGCACAAGGCCAGCACTCCAAGAAATACTGAAGAAAGCTCTTCGACCTGAAACAAAACATCAGGAAAAATGGAATAAAGCTGGGGCAACAAGAAAGAAACAAAAATAAAACAAAAACAAAGAAATAAGTAATGACCACAAGAAATCCTCACATATCGATCATCACTC